>JAFFST010052766.1:84752-103848 GCA_022414735.1 Noturus placidus
TATATATATATATATATATATATATATATATATATCACACACTTTACTGGCATCACACACACACACACACACACACACACACACACACATATATATATATATATATATATATATATATTAGCTGTCACAGTATTTCTGGCTAGGTCTCTGGCCACCTCTTTTAAGAATTCTTAAAGCTAGCTTTAACACCAGGAAGGCTGACTGATGAAACGAGGCAGGATTTAGAGACCGCCTTTCTCACTCATGATTCCATGCTGTCCCGAATCCATTCATCACCGCATAACGGCATGGCTCAGGACCGAGACCAGGACGAATGTGTGAATAGTGTGATGTCAGTTAACATGCAAACAGCCTGAAGACCGACAGATAGAGGAGATTATTAATAGCTTTGTTTATTTCTCCAGCTTTATCGTAACTATCCATGGTCTGTGTGTAAACAGCTGCTGAAACACGTCAGTGTGGCTGACATTTAAATTGTGACATTTCAAAGTGGGCTCACTTTTCATGTTGAAAGCTGTTTTTCCGTTTTCTGTTTCCTTTCCATCCCACTGCATCCAGCAGGCCTTCCATCGCTCTTACTTGTGATCCACATCTTCCTGTTTGCTTATCCTCTCTCTCTCTCTCTCTCTCTTCCACATTTGTGCTGTTCTTCCCTAGTTGTAAACAGATCGATCCATTTTATTCTCCTGAAGCAGCAGTACAGCCCCTCTCCCTCCCCAGTGTGAGACTCTTATCAGGGAGCCTCCATACACCCCCCAACACACACACACACACACACACACACACCCTGCACCACTTCATCATGTGACAAAGAGACTCATTATAACAAAACCAAGCTATGAATATGGAATTAGTCTTCAGTTCACATTCAGGCAGCCAAAAAGGGCTGACAGCAGTGAGACTTATTGATTGATCTAGTTTTGTCCCCAAAATATTCAAATCCAGAAGGAGACCCGTGTTCAGAATGTTCAGGTTTATTAGACTTATTGTTAGGTTTATTAAACTTCCAGCCATGTGTTTTATTGTAACTACAGCAATGTGAATGCCAGGTTATTACCAGGTGTGTGGCCACATCAGGTTGCTGTGTGTGTGGGTGGGGGGAGGGGTGGATTTCCCATCATGCGGTTTATCTACAGGACAGTCAAACCTGAGTGACAGTGTGTATAAAAGAGTCAGTCATAAAAGAAGGAAGTACAGTATACAGCAAGATAAGAGCGTTATATCAAGTCCTATACAGCGATAAGGGGTTTCTCAGTATTGCCGAAAAATCAACCAATAATAGAAGACGTTTTCCAAATGAACACAGTAGTTAGGTACAAGCTTTGCATTGTTAAATTATTGATTCACAAATATTGTTTATATCTGAATCTTATTTATCAAGTGCATTTTTAAATCATTTATTCAAGAATGTCATTTGCTTATATGTATTTTTTTTTAAAAGCATAGAAGAATTTAACCACGAATTCAAGGTGGTACAAAGTGTCACCCTCCACTCACCTGTGCTAGCAACGTGGGAAAGTAAACACACTTGTTCAGATCGTTTGAGAAAATACGGGGAAACGTTTACGAGGCAGTTAGGAAAGAGCCGAGCTTAAGCAAGCTAACGACCGAGGTTAATGATTTATCTAGCGTAAGAGATGTTAAATCTTTTATACGGAATATGTTTAGGTATAATGATGGTGGAAGTAAGATGAAACTATCAGGAATATGAACATTTACCTCAGATAAATTCATAAGAAAAGGCACGGTATATATGACTGAAATTTTGGCTGTAATTACACTTTGCTAGCTGTACATAGCTTTTTCGTGTATTACTCAGCTTCAGTGTATATACAAGGTGAATGAAAATGAGACAAAATTGCATGGCGACATTTTCCTCAAATGTGCTGAGAAATGACTATATATATAGAAATGACTAATCCGATGTGTTTGAGTTATCCAGCAAACTACGATCATGATTAATATTCAATTAAATTTTATTTGTATAGCGCTTTTTACAATAGACATTGTTTCAAAGCAGCTTTACAGAAATATACAAACACGGTATACAGATATCCCCCGAATTTATCCCAACTGAGCAAGCCACAGAGTGGCGACAGTGGCAAGGAAAAACTCCCTAAAATGTTTAAGAGGAAGAAACCTTGAGAGGAACCAGACTCAGAAGGGAACCCATCCTCATCTGGGTAACAACAGATATTCTGAAAGAGTTCATTATTGATTTATATGACATTTATATGTCTCAGAAGAAGCCATAGTCCCAGCAGTCTGGAATTGGAGCAGATGAGAACTCCCTCCAGAGGCAGGACACCTGAGACAGCTCACGCAAGTCCAGGAGAGCAGAATGGACCAGGATCTTCCAGTATCTCCATAAGATCATGTGTAGCTCGATAGAGGGAGAGAAAAGATTGTTAAGACTGGGAATTTGCATAATAGAAGGTCTAGTCAGGGTAGGCTAGAGTGAACAAATATGTTTTAAGCCTAGACTTAAACACTGAGACTGTGTCTGAGTCCCGAGCACTAATTGGAAGACTGTTTCATAACTGTGGATTAATATACATGTATAGGTGTGTGGGTGTGTGTGAAGGGCATTAAAGGGCTGGAACATTGGCCATGCTAATGAATTTTCCCGCTGTAATGTAATTAATTAGAGTAGTTCCACACCCAGACGAAACCCCACGTAATGGATGGAAATCAAATGCACGAGACATTTCGCACAGGAGGACACAGATCATCAATCTTTGTCTCCAAATAGAAGCAGGCTCGGGAGCATTCCTCTCAATTCCCATCTTTCTGTTATTCTGCATATTTCTAAAGTTGGAATCACATTTTCATGCTTTCATGAGGTGGCGCTCCTCTGGCCAGTTTTTAGTGTGATTGCATTGTTTCTGCCTGGAGGAAATGAATTCACGTTGTCCGCCCCAGCTGCAGCGTGCTAGTGTTTGCTCTTAGCTTATTCAGTAAATGGTGACAGATGGACCTCTGAAAGCTTATAGGAACTGCATCTGTGTAAGTCCAGCCATACTGCAGATGAGCTCCAGTCACACCCCGCCATCCCATAATTCCTCTCTTGGCCCCAGAGCGAGGAAAAGGAAGCATCTTTATCTCCCACAGCCAATGGTAGCTATAGCCTATTTCTCCACTAAATTACTTTTTTCTGTCTCTAATAGAAGAGTAAAGGGAAAAAGATATGGTGATGTAGCTGAGAGGAATATAGAAATGATGGTTCCACTGGATGTCTTTTAAACAGCGGAGCCTTCATACAGATAAGCATATGGCTCTTTAAATGCTCAGGATTATGAGATGAGACAGAGCAGATAGGAGAGGTTCAACCATTTCACCACTCACAGAAACTGATCAACTGAGAATAACTCAACCTGGAGGACTCTACTACTACTACTACTACTACTACATCAAATACTACTATTACTACTACTACATCTCATACTACTACTACTACTACGTCTCATACTACTACTACTAGCATATACTACTACTGCTACTACATCTCATACTATTACTACTAACGTCTACTACTACTACATCTCATACTACTACTACTGACGTATACTACTACTACTCATGCTACTACTACTACTACACCTCATACTACTACTACTAACGTATACTACTACTACTACTACATCTCATACTACTACTACCACTAAATCTCATACTACTACTACTAATGTATACTACTACTACTACTACATCTCATACTACTACTACCACTAAATCTCATACTACTACTACTAATGTATACTACTACTACTACTACTACTACTACTACTACATCTCATACTACTACTACCACTACATCTCATACTACTACTACTAACATATACTACTACTACTACTACTACTACTACTACTATTACTGCTACATCTCATACTACTACTACTAACATATACTACTACTACTACTATTACTGCTACATCTCCTACTACTACTACTACTACTACTACATCTCATACTACTACTACCACTACATCTCATACTACTACTACTAATGTATGCTACTACTACTACTACTACTACATCTCATACTATTACTACTAACGTATACTACTACTACTACTCATGCTGCTACTACTACTACTACACCTCATACTACTACTACTACTAACGTATACTACTACTACTTCATCTCATACTACTACTACTAGCGTATACTACTACTACTACTACATCTCATACTACTACTAACGTATACTACTACTACTACATCTCATACTACTACTACCACTACATCTCATACTACTACTACTACTACTACTACTACTACTACTACATCTCGTACTACTACTACCACTACATCTCATACTACTACTACTAACGTATACTACTACTACTACTACATCTCATACTACTACTACTAGCGTATACTACTACTACTACTACTACTACTACTACTACTACTACTACTACTACTACATCTCATACTACTACTAAACGTATACTACTACTACTACTACATCTCATACTACTACTACTAACGTATACTACTACTACTACTCCTAATGCTACTACTACTACACCTCATACTACTACTAACGTATACTACTACTACTTCAGCTCATACTACTACTACTACTAGCGTATACTACTACTACATCGCATACTACTACTACTACTACTACATCTCATACTACTACTACACCTCATACTACTACTACTAACGTATACTACTACTACTACTACTACTATACTACTACTACTACATCTCATACTACTACTACTAACGTATACTACTACTACTACTACTACACCTCATACTACTACTAACGTATACTACTACTACTACTACTCCTCATGCTACTACTACTACACCTCATACTACTACTACTACTAATGTATACTACTACTACTACATCTCATACTACTACTACTAACGTATACTACTACTACTACTACTACACCTCATACTACTACTAACGTATACTACTACTACTACTACTCCTCATGCTACTACTACTACACCTCATACTACTACTACTACTAACGTATACTACTACTACTTCATCTCATACTACTACTACTAGCGTATACTACTACTACTACTACATCGCATACTACTACTACTAACACTACATCTCATACTACTACTACTACTACTACTACTACATCTCATACTACTACTACTACTAACGTATACTACTACTATTACTACTACTACTACTACATCTCATAGTACTACTACTAGCGTATACTACTACTACTAGCGTATACTACTACTACTACTACTACTACTACTACTACATCTCATACTGCTACTACTATTACTACTACATCTCATACTACTACTACTAACGTATACTACTACTACTACTAACATATACTACTACTACTACTACTACTACTACTACTACATCTCATACTACTACTACTAATGTATACTACTACTACTACTACACCTCATACTACTACTACTACTACTACTACTACACCTCATACTACTACTACTACTACATCTCATACTACTACTACTAACGTATACTACTACTACTACTACTACTCCTCATGCTACTACTACTACACCTCATACTACTACTACTACTACTACTAACGTATACTACTACTACTTCATCTCATACTACTACTACTAGCGTATACTACTACTACTACATCGCATACTACTACTACTAACGTATACTACTACTATTACTACTACTACTACTACATCTCATACTACTACTACTAGCGTATACTACTACTACTACTACTACTACATCTCATACTGCTACTACTACTACTACTACATCTCATACTACTACTACTAACGTATACTACTACTACTACTAACATATACTACTACTACTACTACTACTACACCTCATACTACTACTAACGTATACTACTACTACTACTACTACATCTCATACTACTACTACTAACGTATACTACTACTACTACTACACCTCATACTACTACTACTACTACTACTACACCTCATGCTACTACTACTACTACTACTACTCCTCATGCTACTACTACTACACCTCATACTACTACTACTACTAACATATACTACTACTACTACTACTAACGTATACTACTACTACTCACACCACTACTCATACTACCACTACTACTACTACTCATATAACTACTACTAACATCTACTACATCTCATACTACTACTACTCATACTACTACTACTACTCATACCACTACTCATACTACTACTACTACTCATACTACTACACATACTACTACTACTAACACATACTAATACTACTACTACTATTCATACCACTACTACTTGTACCATTACTACTACTACTCATACCACTATTCATACTACCACTTCTACTACTACTCATACTACTTCTACTAACTTATACTACTACTACTACTACTACTACTACTCATACCACTACTCATACTACCACTACTACTACTTATACCATGACTACTACTCATACTACTACTCATACCACTACTCATAAAATTGCATGATGTATGAATTTTGCATCAATGCATCAGATATTCTGCAAGCGCAACCTTTAATTAATGAGGGCTGAGCATTCCTAGGGTTTTAATGATAATTATGGTGGTATCATTACTGATCTTATCATCAAAATGGAACATTTAGAAATAAAAAGTCACTATTCTATGCTGAATAGTAGTTTTATCTAACGATTTCCGTGTTATCAGACTGGGGGGAAAAACGTCATCAGGTTTGTAAAGGATTTTGATTCTGCTTGGTTGGCAAGTGTTGAGATTATTTGCTTATATTGCTGCGGGTTCCAGGGGTCATCCCTGGCGTTAATGTCTGGATGTTTACAACAATTCAGAGTAAACACATAAAATTGTTTGGATTCCCTGCTCATCATTCTCATCAGGTCTGCAGATGTGAACTGATAACCGTATATCCAGCCATGCTGAAATGAATAAGACCGAACAGACACCGGAGACGTGATCTGATTATGTAAATTTCTGTTTTGTCTGTTTTTCATTGCCCAGTCAGCAGAAGAATGTGGTGGATTAAGTTAATGCAGACGAATTTAGGGAGGCTCAGGCATTCAGGAAAGTCATCCTATTTACAGGGTAAGTTGTTGTGCCGAATGTTGCCTCTTCTGGCTGAAAGCTAGCATGTTGAGAAGGACAGGATGCCCCAGACAATGTATAATCTCTTCCAGACAGACATACTGTATATGCAAGCAATGCATACACGCCATTCAACCAAGGCGACAGTAAGAAGTAGCAGTTGTCTCCTCAGGGTTTTTACCCCCTGCTGTCCAAGGTGACCAATGACTGCCCAGAGAGAGGGGGTGTAGGCATTAGAGCTGCTCAGAGAAAGGCCAGCCGATCTGCCCTGACAGGTTCACCTACGCCATAGGACTGTAAGCAGAATCAGTAAATTGGTTGACCCACTGCTATCACTTAGTGCATCAGAAAGGCCTTTGTTCTTGTTCATTTTAGTCATCTGCTGTTTTAAGGTATTTGGAAAGACTGCATGGTATAAGATCAACTAGGGTCACTGATAATCTAGTCCTGTAAACCAGACTTCCTGCAGTAGCTAGAAAGTTTTGAAGTTTGTGTCACGAACCCCCAGATTCAAAGTAAGGGGTCATTTGAATGATGTTGCAAGTGACCAACCACAGACCATGGATTTTCTTGAAAGTGTCAATTCTGAAAACAGACAAATGGAAATCTAAAACTTTGTTGTTACGAATGCCAAAACTGCTGGATATATAGATGAAGGGTGATGAAGGATTAACCAAGGTGTTGGAGCATCCCAAGTGAGCAACAACATCTTTAATGCACCTTGGTAAATATTCCATGAATCTCAGGAACTGTACAGGAGGGCCGAATACCATACTGGTGTCTAACATGTAGGTTATAGCAAAATCACCCGTAGTTGTTCAACTGTTTTGAGATCTGGTGTGTATAAATGTCATATGGTATGATTAACATCGTTTTCGAAATCATTTAGTGACATCTCGTGCCCCATGGATGGGTACGATGTCATCCTTGGAAAAGCCTATACCCAAAAATGTTTCATCATAGGATTAAAGCATGCCAGCAAAATGCCTCTTTGTCAACAATGTGTACATATGTGAAACTCACCAAGACTCTTTCCAGTCCACTGACAATACTTTATTCTGAAAAGATTATTGCAATCACTAATAAAAAACCAATGGAAGGCGCAGGTACACATATAGGTGCAGGTAACCTGGATTATTGTGATCAACTAGGTGGATAATATAGATGAGATGGCTACTGGATGGCGTGTCTGAGGCTTGGGCTACTTATCTGATGAGTTTGGTGTGCCAGATGTGCAGACTTGCAGTGCTGGAGTGCAAAGGTCAAATATTTTGAAAAAGGTAAAAGAGTCTAGGGAATTTTAGCTGCATCTTTCTTTAGCATTTCTCTTGAAGTGTGCACTTTTCCACACAACTTCTGTAGCAGCATCTTTATTTAGCTTGCTTTTTGACATGTACTGTTCCAGACTTCTAGATGCATCCTTCTTTGGCTTTCCTCTTGACATGTACTGTGTCAAACTTCTAGCAGTATCTTTCTTTAATTTTCCTCTTGAAGTGCATGCTGTTCCAGCTCTGAGGAGGTCAAATCACATGGCAGCAAAGAGCAAAAACAGCCTTCAGACAAGAGCTGATCGGCATACTTCTTTGTGTTTGATTTGTCTCGCCATGCTGTGATTCTGACACGTAGCCCTTGTCTCCAGCAATCCCAGAATCCCTCTGC
The DNA here is from genome assembly GCA_022414735.1 of Noturus placidus. NCBI lineage: Eukaryota > Metazoa > Chordata > Actinopteri > Siluriformes > Ictaluridae > Noturus > Noturus placidus. Next base: position 93,460 of record JAFFST010052766.1, read on the forward strand.
AGGAACAGGCGGCATGTCCATTAGGACCGACTCATTTCCTGCCATCACCTCCAGCTGAAAGGCCAAGCCACTGAATGGCATAAAGAGCCCAGACGTAGCCCAAGGGCTATTTCAGCCACAGTAAGGGAGCTTAATTGTCTTTTAACCGCCAGACGGTGATGATTGTGTGCATTTCCTGCCCTGGTCATGTTGACTAGTCAAATGCATTCATGAAAGAAAAAAAAAAAGATGCAGCTAGACAGGATATTTCATAACAACCTGGAAGGAAAGTTTTCCAAAATCAATTTTCAAAAAAAATAAAAAGTTCTTTGATAGGATCTGAGCTTTCCCATCACCACCAAACACAAAATGTATTTCTGACCATCATGTCAGAGTTGGCCATTCTTTTTTTTTTTTTGTTTGCAGTGATTTCCTTTTCCAGGGAACGAAGCAATGCCAAGATTGCAATGTGGACAAATCACTTGTCAGTCACTCGCCGACAAATCCATCACTGCTGCACACCTGACCACGGTCAACTCGCTCCTCCTCTAGATCTACGGCAAGAAGATCAGCCTGGATTTGTAGAGCAAAGAGCATTGTGCTCAGTCTGAATAATCAATAGTGTTTGGAGGTGACGGACACTCACTTCTACGTCGTCTCAGTGCTATTTTATATCAAAGATCAACTAGCGTAACAGCTAATGTGAATGCTAGTGAAAGAATCTCCAAACTATCTAATTATAAAATGTGCTAAATGATTGGGAGATTTATGGACAGAATCGTGCTCATTTTCCACAGTGGATGCTTGCATTTATGCCTCCAGTGCACGGGGAGGAAAAGAACAAATCGCAGGTCAGAGCCATTACAAGGCGGCCGCACCCTCACCCTCACTCTCGTTTTCGCCCGAGCTGTTTGATCACTTTGATTTGTTCAAACAGAATAACTCTCCCTGTGTTTACAGTGGAGCTCAACAGGTGGCTTCACTCAGTGTACTTTTCATTTATTTTTAATGGAGGCCTGCCAAGGTGGCCACAAAACGCTGCCGCCGTGCCTGAGTCTGTGGCCAGGAACCTCAGGGGAAAGGCTAAACGGTGGAGGAAGTTAGAAATCCGCAAGTCTTTTCCTGACTATATAGCATACTTAGCATGGCCTCTCACTGTTATGGGAGGTAACGAGTCTCTGGAGGAATGCAGGTGGTCAGAACCAAAGCCTGCTGGATGGAGCTTCGGCTAACGAGTGGTGTTGGATACACACATCTTCATCTTAATCTTCTAGACAAAGCATTCTAGAAAATCATCAGTTGGTTTTTAAGATTTTAACATGCTTACTGTACCTGTAGTGAGACGCAGCATAACAATCAGCACACTCATTAGTTTCTATTCCTGGCCAGCCGGAGTGATGCAAGGTCTTGGTCTGCTTTACAAATTCCCAGTTACATTCATCACTGCACACTTTCACACATTCAACACTCCACATGCCAATGTTATTGCTATTGCTAAATTACTCCACACGACAAGCTCCACGACTCCACACTAGCTTTTTGTGCAAGTACCACAGATGAGAATGCTCAACACATTTCCAACACGCACTGAGAAAACCTGTTTACTCGAAGGGCAGTTGCTGAACTCAGTAAGTCAATAATAGTTTTTTTTTTAAATAAAGTAAATACAAAACTGCAAAAAAGTGGTTATACTTTATCAACACATAATGTAAACAAGTAAGCTATATGATGAAATGAATAGAAAGACCTTTCTTTCTCTATTTATTACTCGCATGTATAATTCCTGCCATTGGTCAGGAATAACATATGTGTCAGATTGATGGAGAAAGAGGGAGTAAAGTCTTGTGTAGTTAGACCTTTATTGCCACTTTGATTTTTCCCTCAATTATATAAGTTAATTCCGTTTCATGGCCCTTAGCGTCAACGAGGAGAACTCGGTGTTGTAAATATCCAGAAAATAACGTATGGATGTGAACATGCATGGGCAGTAAATCCATCAATGATCATTTAGAAATTATTTGGACACCTGACCATCACTCCTATATGTGGTTCTTCCCCAACTTGTTGGCACAAAGATCGAGGAACACAGTTGTATGGGATGCATTACAATTAGCTTTCACTCGAACATACAGGCCAAAAAAGTCCCAGTGTGACAATGACGTCCATGAAGATATGGTTTGAAGACAAGTAGTGGTTGGCCACACAGAGCTCAGACCTCAACCCCACTGAACACCTTTGAGATGAACTGGAACGCCGACGCCGACTACACCCCAGACCTCCTCACTGGACATCAGCGCCTGACCTCACTAATGCTCTTATGGCTAAATATACACAAATCCTCCCATTCACGCTCCAAAATCTAGTAGAAAGCCTTCCCAGAAGAGTGGAGCACCAAAAGGGGACTAAATCTGGAATGGGAAGTTCAACAAGAACTTTTACATTTAAAGATGATATTGCATTAGTCAAGTTCTTCGCTCTGAAGGACGATTAAAATGATTAAAACTAATTCATAATGTCTCATACTCACTGAGCTCCTTTTATTCTACTAACTGGAGGATTACTAATAAATAATATGAATATTAACTGTCATGCATTATGCACAACTTGGCAGCATTAAGTGTTGGCAGTTGGCTTGTGTTGAGATTTAGCAGGTTGCTTGCTTCGTGCAACATATTTGATTTTAGAATCTGCAACGACTGACAGGCATGCCATGGTCCATTTATCTTTATCTGCTGTAATAACGGCCCATGTCCAGCCCGGTTCTGCTCTATCGCCTTTTAATAAAAGTGTTAATTGTCATGTGAACGAGTCCATTCCCTTCACAGCAGAAATCATTTTCTGTTATATGTCCGTTTTGGCAAATAAAGGAATCGGACGCCTGTTTAAATAGATAATGACGTTCTCTCTATTGCATCAAAGATATTCATTTAATAAGGGAATTTGAGTTCATCATCTTTTCAGCCTTCAGCTGAGACCAAGAAGAAGAAATGACTTCATGAATTTATAAACCGTCTACAAAAGATTAAGCACGTATTAAAGTTAGGTGGTTCCCATCTTTGCAGAGAAATCTGAGTTATTATCTGAGACATGGGTGTGTGTTTCTCTGACATTAAACCTTCCATCTCTGTAATCCTCTTTGAACCAGGAAGATGCGATTTTGACCTGGAGGACAGTTGGAAATTTCAGAGAGAAAAGAAGAAAAGATATACGTTTGAATCAGCTGAAGTAATTCTGGCTCCAAAGTGCTGTTTGTGAGCGAGCCATCACCATTAATTACCCTCACTGTGCACTCCGTCTAAGTTTGTCCGTTCATTAGAGCCGCCGCGAGCTGCAGGCAAAGCTGCTGACCTGAGAACAAACAAGTGGAGGGTGAAGGATGCGTAGACCCGGTGCGAAGGAAATGTCGGAGGAAATGATCTGAGGAGACATAAAATGCACATAAAAGTAAAGCACCACAAGGTGAGGCTTGATGGGAGGCAGATACCAGCTGTAAATGATGGAGTAGTTCCGAAGTTTTCATTTTCTCTTTCTGAGCTTGAGGCTATGACTTTTATAAAACAGGACACAGAAGTGCACCGATGTGGCGAAATCATTAGAAAACAATGCCGCTAGAATAGCTTCAGTTTGGAAGGCTGGCTGTTCTTTCTGTTGATTTCTAGAGCATTCTGAAGTTTTGTATTCCTGCTCTTGTGTGAAAGGGATTCTTCAACTCATTATTGTTCCATGTTACTCTTCTTTTTAAACTCTTGTCTTTTAAGTACATTCATTTGTTTGACATTTATAATCGCTGTTATTAGACAAGTTTCAGTCTGAATGGTTTTCCGGCTAAAATATTTCAATGGAAGTGTAATTATCAATTGGAAAATAAACAGTAGTGTATTATATAAAGCATGTAGTAGTTTCATGTCGTATAGACAATGTTAGTTATTAGAATATCCTATTATGATACCTTAACACATGATATGATACAGTATATGCATCATGATATACTGTGTATATATATATATATATATATACACACATACATATATATGTATGTGTGTGTATGTGTATATATATAAATATATATATGTGTGTGTGTGTGTGTGTATGTATGTGTGTATATATATATATATGCACGGTTGAGCAAATAATGGAAATGAGCTTATTTGTTTATTTATATATGTTTATTTATATATTTATTATTTATATATATTTATATATAAATAATGGAAATGAGTTTATTTATTTATTTATTTATTCATTTATTTATTTATTTATTTTGATTTATGCTTAAATCTGACATCAGGCATTTTCAATGGCACAAAACAATAATGCCATGTCTGACTTCCAGGTTTAGGCAAAATCTCAATTTGGCGTTCCGCTGTAAGAGTAAATGAGATCTGAAGTCCGATCCCCGCTTTCATAAAGGGTTGCAACGTGCAGAGGTGATAAACAGGAGGTGAGAGCTGTTCAATCAGCTTGTTGTATGCACAGCCATGTGCTTAAATAAGACAGACGTGAAGAAGTCTCTCGTCCTTTGGCACGTCTTGCTTTTTTTTTTATTTAAAAAAAAAAGCCTATTTCTTTGAGTCGCCTTTTCCTGAATTGGAGTTCCATTTCCACAGCTGTATGAAAAACAAGCAACTTATTATATTTCTTCTTTAAAAACAACAGTGCGAGAGAGAACGAAAAAAAAAGTCATTTAAGCAGCATGTAGGTCAGTGATCTGGAAACTCCAATATTGCTTTTATGTTTGGACCCCATCTGCTATCTTCTATTGCTGTGATCTCTCTCTTTCTCTCTCTCTCTCTCATTCTCTTCTAGTTTGGTAAACTGGCGTGTAAATAATACAAGAAGAAATATACTGCAATATCGTAATTAGTTTGTCATGTCACCACCTTTGCCAATTTAAAATCTACTGGACAAGCCATTTGTATCACTTGAAGTCCGTGCCAGAACTTTGGATTTTTGTGAGGAAGATGGAACGAGAGATAAAGTAAAAGAGAAACCCCAAGCAGTGTGGAGAGCTGTGTAGTAGGCGAGATATGCTGAGCTGTCAAGCCCAAAGCAGCTGAGAAGAAGGACAATAGAAGTGAAAAACACATTACCTTAATGGCTTCTCTCTCTCTCTCTCTCTCTCTCTCTCTCTCGCTCTTTCTCTCTCCCCTCATCACTGAATGAGTGGCATTAAACAACTAGGTTCTCCATCCCACTAATGCAAAGTCTCCATGCTACAGGTAGGTACGCACATTTCAGACAAGGGGAAATCAATTCCTGTGTTGGCTCCTGACTCCATCGGGGCCATCGTTGATGGAAATCGAATGCTTTTGTTTGGACAGCACTTTGTAGTTATTAAAGAGTGTGTGGTGGGGGAACAGGCTCCCACATAAACATTTCGAGCTTAAACCTTACCCTGCCTACACATTGGTGAGTGACAAGTTTCTTGTGTCACTTGTGGGCATGGACTGAGTGAAACCGGTAATAACATGACAAAAATCCTGTGGCGTTTTAATGCTAGTATAGACTTAATGTGAACGAATAAAAAAAAAACAAAAAAAAAAAAACCAACTACAATGAAGGGATTGTTACATTGATTTTTTTTCCTCTTCCACAAGTAGAATTTAGGCGGAGTGCATTTTATACTCCAGAGCAACTTGTTGTCCAGAAAATTTGGAATGTCAGATACCATAGATGATTAGTCATATGTTTAGGTAGTAATATAGTGCTTAGATATGGAAAGATGAGAGCATGCGTTAGCGTTTTGGCCTCATTCTATGGGATTCCGTTTTGTATCCTGTCTTAGATCAGATGTTTAACTTGGCTTGTGATGTCAGTTCATGTATCTGTTGTGCTCTGCTTTGATAAGTAATGTGCTACCAGTCTCTTGTGGTTTGTCAGGGGAGACTGAGTCACAGACATCAGGGGGATTCTGCCAAGAGTAGAAAACTTGGGGAACACCTAAAGTTATCCTCCAGCATGTTCAGTGCCCGAACTGTCCATGAAGTGACTAGGCTTTGTTTGCTCTAGTTATTTTCCTTTTGTGGCTACACCTTGCCCCCCTACCCCCAAAGTTTTATACTGCTTTTGTGGCTTTAGAGTATGCTCCCTTTACTGAAACTGGACCCAGACAACTTTAAGTCCCTGTTTGTGGCCGTGGTTGGCACATTTCTCAACTCTCCGTCCATGGACATGTTTGTTTCAGGCCCCGAGTGCCTCGGCTCGATCAAGCAGGAACTGCGTCACGGCCAGGGCTTTGGCAGACTGCGAAACATAAAGATCATAAACACTGGCTTTCTGTCTGCCTGCTTGCTGCATGTGGAATACTTTGAGTCTCTGCTCAGAAAGGGCACTGGTGTAGAGAAGTTGATTGTTTGTTTGTTTTTTCTTTTCTTTATATAGCCAGTAATCTTAATCCCAAGACACACGGGCTCAGCTACCATCGAGAAACGCAGAAATTGGGTTGGCATGGCATTAAAATGTTCTCCGCTGTTCTCACCTGTTCTTTTGGCTTGTCGGTTGTTTTTCTGAATCAGAGTATACTACGCGCCTCATCGACTCACTGTTTGAGTCTGAGTTAGGCATGCTCTCAGTGGGATATGTATGAACAGAGCTGGTTTAGATGCACAGATGGTGGACAGCACTCATAAGCCAATTGGGCAGTTTGTAATGATGGGCAGCTGACATAATGAACCTGAATGACCTCTGCTGGAAATGCCAGCCATTGAGCTGTTTGTCTACCTGGCACGGCTTCAATTCTCACACAAGATTGGCATCTGAGGTGTCTTTGTTGTGGGGTGGACGATGTGTTGTGAGATCTCAGAGCCTCCAGGGATTTGTGTCTTGCCAATTTTGGTGGATATTTATTTAATTATTTTTATTTATTAAATTCCGATTAAACAGGAGCAGATCTTTAAAAGTGTTAAAAGTGTTATTGTTAATAGATTAAGATTATTGCGTCAATGTCTCTTAAAGGACTTCACTATCACGTAATAGACATTTCCCATAACTCAGAGTCCGTATGATTACAGCAGTTGTAGCTCAGTGGTTAAGATGTTGGACTACTCAATGGAAAGTTGTGAGTTCATATCCCAGCACTGCCAAGCCACTGCAGGGCCCATGAGCCTTTAACCCTCAACCCTCAACTGCACAGTTGTATAAATGAGATAAATGTAAGTTGCTCTGGAAAAGGTGGCTGTGGCTCAGGGGGTAGAGCAGGTTGTCCACTTGTAGTGTTCCCGGCCCACGTGACTCCACATGCCGAAGTGTCATTGGGCAGGATACTGAACCCCAAGTTGCTCCCGATGGCACCTTGCCTGGCAGCTTTACTTTCGCTGGTGTGTGAGTGTGTTTGAATGGGTGAGTGAGAACCACTGTAAAGCACTTTGGAACTGCTAAGGTTAAAAAAGCACTATATAATAGCAGACCACTTACCATAAGGGTATCTGCAAAATGCCATAAATGTACTACAGATGTAAAAAGTAGGATCAGTGCATTCTTAATGTGTATGCCCAAGCCTGCCATGGCCGAGTTGGTAAACTGTGTGATTTTATAACTGTCTATAAATTGTTGTTCCTCTAATGACGCAACTCACCTCACTCATCTTTGAACTCATCTGACTGACGAGCAAAAGTGCCTTGACAAGTGAAAACTGGGCATGCATGTCAAAAATCTCAGAAACACTGTTAACTCATACTGACAGCAAACACGTAACCCTAGCACAGAAGTCGTCATCACCCGCTAACAATCCTAGCAGTCATTGTAACAACCTCATTATACAATACGGCCTTGACGTTGTGAATATGGCGTATACAAGATATACAAGCTGGGTTTATAGCGTTAGGACATTGGATATGTTTAAGGACATCATTTAAATGAGTGAGAGTGTGTAGTAAAAGTGTGTGTAGCACATCATACCAAAAATAAATGCACCTGTCAATGCATTGCATCATGAAATGACAAAGACCAGTTTCCCAAACACGACTACAGAGTTCAAGTCCAACAGACAGGATATTGCCTCTGTGTGTGTGTGTTGTGGTCTGTGTATGTAATGTGGATGGGTTTGTGTTTGAGTAAGAAATAAGTCAGCATTCTGACATTTCTATTAAATCTGTCTACTTTGACTAAACTCCAGTGAAAAATAGATTAACAGGGATGCTGCAGTTTTTTAAGCGCCTAGACTATATCTTAAATCATCTTCTCTGGGACTGTAGAGCTGTGAAGTCATGTATACCAGCAGACCTAATTGTATGTGCACAATACAAACTTTAGATTGTTCATTGCTTAAAATGGACTGCAGCAAAAATGCAATGAATAAGTACATAGGAAGGGAAATCACTGTGGAAAAAAAAATGAGCAAAACAGTCTCTCAACATGGTACGCATACACGTATTCTCATTTATCCATCCATCTTCTACCGCTTACTTCTTTTCAGGGTCACGGGGAACCTGGAGCCTATCCCAGGGAGCATCGGGCACCAGGGTACACCCTGGACAGGGTGCCAGTCCATCACAGGGCACAATCACATACACATTCACACACCCATTCATACACTACGGACACTTTGGACATGCCAATCAGCCTACCATGCATGTCTTTGGACTGGGGGAGGAAACCAGAGTACCCGGAGGAAACCCCCGCAGCACGGGGAGAACGCACACACAGGGCCCCGGCGGGACTCGAACCCCGGCCCCTGTGTGAGGTGTGAGGCGAACGTGCTAACCACTAAGACACCACAGTTTAAGTCATGAGTGCTTGCTTTCATGATGCTTGGTCTGGGTTTTCTTTTTTTTATTATTATTATTTTGAATCTCAACTATTTCTACTTCCTGTTATGGCCAGTGTTTTCCTTTTATGCCATATCCAGCAACAGATTTGTGGCAATGCGAGGCAATAATTAGTCCACCTTGCCTAGTAGCATATCTTGTGTTATCCCTGTAAGGACATGCTGATGAGAACCTTTAGAGTGGAATTAAATGATACCTTGAAGAATTGCAGAATACATTAAAGCATAAAAAAAAAGTGTTCCACATAAGTTTATTAACTACTGTTAAAAAAAAGCAACACCACAACAAAGTTTTTGGCAATTAAAACTGAGTATCTCAGTAAACAGGCCACTACCGCTTCATTACCAGCCCAAGGACAAGGTAGGACACTGAGGAGGAGGGATAGGGGAGTGGGGGGAATGAGACATCAGGAGTATGCCGTCATGATTTGGGCTGACGATTAATTGTCATACATATAATTGTGATTAATGATGGATTTATTTGGGCTTTGGTTGTTTGTGATGTACGAGTGAAAGCAGAAACCAAGCACTACCTTGCCTTAGGGAACAGACTGTTAATTTCTTTTGTACATGTGTCAAAAAAGAGATCTAGTTCTGCTCCAAGATTGTTCAAATCAGGGCACGACTGATAATGTGAACATGGCAGTTTCTCTCGATTCACTTGTTTTCATTTGATTCTCCCTCTTGACTTTTATCTTGCTGTGTCAGTTGCTTTACCGGTCTCCAGCAAAATACTGATTGTCTTTCATTAAACCAAGTCGAGCTGATGAAAAAAGTGCTTGTAGGCTGTACTGACATTTTCTTCCTGAGGCGTGTGCTGCATACTTTGGCAGAATTTTCATTTCATTATTCTACAAACTTGTTGTTATATTTCACATAGACATAAAAAAAGATGCCTCTTGTGTGCTAAAATTAGGATTTTTATTTAAAAGACGAGAGCTTTTTGTATGAGCTAGTGGCAGTTATTAAAGCGTTCAAAAATTCTGTTCCAACCCACGCCTTGTTGGCACTTCTGACTATTCCCACAGATTCTCTGACTATTCCCGTCCAAAGGAACCATTCTTGCAAACTAATACTCTGATCATTCCTGTCCATCTGACCACTCTTGCACACACATACTTGAACCACTACCACCCACAGATACTCTGACCACTCCCCCCCCACAGATACTCTGACCACTCCCACCCTCAAATATTCTAACCACTCTCATCCACTTTCTTCCATAGATCCTCTGACTGACTACTTACATCACCGAAAGACTTCAGTTCACTTCTGCAGAACCTCTTGGCCACTCCCGTCTGCCTTCTCAGAAGCTCAGACTACTCCTGCTTACCTCTCAGAACCTCTAGACCACTCCCACCTGCTTCCTCAGATACTCTGACTGCTCATGCTTCTTTCTGCAGAAACTCTTGACCATTGCCACCTACTCATGTGGAACCTCTGGTCTACTTTTTCCGACTCCAACAGATATTTACAGTACCAAAACTTGTTGTAGTCCATGCTGGACTGCTCTTGAACGCTTGCACAAATACCCATAATTATTCCCTTCCTCTTGCGCAGTCATTTGTTTGCAAACACCTACAATAATTTGCACAGTTGCTTATTACAGACCAGAAGTAAATAACCTTAAAAAAAAAAAAAAAAAA
>JAFFST010052766.1:103868-127523 GCA_022414735.1 Noturus placidus
AATATATATATATATATATATATATATATATATATATATATATATATATATTTATTTTAATATTCATATTCCAAGGAATTTGTATGTGTGGAGCAGTAAAAACTTGCCTTTCAGTAACTGAAGTATTATTCTGGACACAGTCCAGCCAGCATGGCAGGATTTCTTGGATGGGTCTGTCTTGACACGTAGCATGGCACGGGCTCATCAATCAGAGAGATCCGGGAGACATGTGCCGATAAGACAGGTCTCAGCAACAATAGGTGAGAGAGTGATGAGTTTAGGAGCTTTATGTCCCTGAGCTGAGCCTTCTGATGGAGTGAGTATAGAACTCTTCTTCTATGATGAACACTCCTTCACTCTCATGTGTGTGTATGTGGGTCCACACATATACACAATGTGTGTGTTCTGTGGGAGCTACATTTCTCCACCACCTACTACTTGTTTACAGAAGCAGCACTTGTGCATTAATCATGCAGCTCTTGCTGTAGCAGTGTTGGAACGGAATCCGTTCTCATTTCATATTTCATATTTTCAAAGGAAATCATATATACACGTCCTGCGTCTGGCTGCACCCTTATTGCTTGCCATTGAGTAGGATTAGAAATTGCTCTGCTCAGCATCAGTCATTGTGATTATAGTGGAATATTTGTGTTGTGTGTGTGAGTGACTGTGTCTTTTTTTGAAAATTATTAACTATCAGAGTCAATGAGATTTGAGCATTGACACTTCCTCATTCTTTGTTTTTGTGTAGCCAGTTTCCCCCCCTCCGCCTCAGTGGAAAGCAATAAGCTAGATCACGCGATTCTGAAGATGCGCTCCAACACTTTTGCATGTGTGAAATTTTAACCACTGCAAAGCTGGTCATCCATATTAAAGCAGACATTTCCTTGTGTTTTTAGGTGCATGTCTCTAGATGTTTGCTGCAGTTCTACTTTTGGCTCTCCGCAACAGGAGCATTAACAAGTTCTGAGTCTCTCTGAAGGTCTGATTTCCAATCTCAGCTAACAATTACTGAGAGGATGCACAGTGTTCAGACACACACAGCTCACACACACTCTCTTGACCTCAATTCTTCTGGCCCAGTGCCTTAAATGCCATCTCACACAGTCTGTTCCATCAGCCATCATCGTGTGCAGCCCAGACACCTCCGTACTCATACTAAAGCACCAGTGTGAAACTGGATCCTCAAGCATATTGTGCTATGGTCGGTTGTATTCAGTGTGCTGACTGACTCTTTAAAGATGATCCACCTCAATCCCAGCATGTTGTTGATCCCTCCAAAGGCTGATTTCAGAGAGTTGTGCATACGAGATTTTTCAAATGAATCATTCCAGATGAAATTTTTTGCTCCCTTGCCTCCATACACCACCGTGTTATTTTGAAGGCACCAACTGGTAGAGAATAACATAATGTGACAGTCGCTTTCTCTCCTCCTCAACGTTAGTACACATTGTTCCTCCCCTCCTCCAGTTGTGTTCGGACGATCAGAGTGTGTGAAGTCGATTTGCCTGGATGAGTGTACACACTTGTCAGTATTGAGCTCAGGTTGTGAGGCAAAATCTCCGTCTTTTGATTAGGCTTAGCATAACCTCTTTAGTGCCTTCATTCTTACCAGAGGAGAAAAGTAGGCTTGGGTGAGAAAAATCAACAGACAGGTTTAATACACCCGCATGTGATGTTTGTGTCAAGATCACACTGGCCCCTCGGTCCTCGTTTCACACCCACTAAATCCCGTCCTCATCTCCACGGTAACACATTTACCATTGCTGGGATGGACACCGCACATCTCTATTTTTCATGATCTGTTTCCTTTTTATCAATATTATCAGTGTTATAACCAATGTTTTTTTTTTGTGGCTTGTCTGTTGGTTTTGCACCTTGCAAAAACGTTTTGATTCTTTTTTATTTTTACCAAATTGATGATTCCAGCCATCCTTCAATTTTTCATAGCACTCATTCTACACAGGGTCATGGGAGAACATGGAGTCTATCCCAGGGAACACTGGGCACAAGACGAGAGACATCCTGGACAGCGTGCCAACCCATCACAGGGTGCAATCACGCACACACACTCACTCGCACGCGCACTCAGGTTAGAAGCGGCATTTGAACCCCCAACCAAGGTGTTGCGAGGCAAACATGCTAACCACTAAACCACCTTGCCCTTGCCCCTCCCCACACATTGATAATTATATATTGTGCTTTCCAAGCAATACATCTCCTTGTTGGATTACTATATATATATATATATATATATATATATATATATATATATATATATATATATATATATATATGCATATGACTTTGTTGTACAACTTATTTTTATATTGCACAATACTTTTACAGTTTAATTTCACTTCAAAGATGCCTGTTGGTATGGTTTAGTTTAGCTTCTCTCTCATTGTTGAGAGAACATTGATTCAACGGTTTCCTGGGTTGAAGCATTTGATACCATTTTCTAGCAATTTGGCCATTTCCCAATTCCCACCCATTAGCAAGCTATCTTCTTTCACGCGACAACTATCAATCAGGATGGATGAAAGCTAGGCACTTTTGTCCAACACAAGTGAAGCCCCCCAGCACAAGTTTTCAAACCGATGTTCAAGCTGCATCACATGGCAACCTAACACACTCGAAGGACCGCTCTATCTGCCCCTTCCACATACATTAGCTCACGGACACCCCTGATTGGGTAGTTGTCGGTCTGATTGACAGGGGACGAAGTAATGACACCCCAGACAGCATGACCTATAGTATTATCACCTATTACGCTAACCCCTAACTGATGGCTGTGGCATAGCATCATTGTTGCGACCTCGCGACCATAGACTTTGCTGCTGATCCCTGACAGGCCTATAAAATAAAAATCTGTTTGTCCATCCTTAAGAAGTCGTCATTATATTGTAGCGTTTACTTCTGAAAACATGCAGTTCACTTCCTGAATAGTTTTACGAGAAAACTGATCATTTTCATTGTAACAGATACACAGATGTATAGAAAAATGGTCAAAATAATAATTATTCTTTGTTACAGTTGCATTTCTGTTCAAATCAAAGCACATTGAAGGCGGCAATATTGGTTTTAGTCTGGAAAATATGATGCAGATGGTTCAGTTAGCATGCATACATCTTTTTCCTTAGAAATCTACTTCACATGATGTCAGTGCAATTATGTAGAGATTGTATCAGCTGAAACATAAACATATTAATCAGGACTTATCATGCCAAGTATCACTTCTATGCACCTCTTCTTATATAATCTCTCTCTATTTCTGTTCCATTGATTGATTGTGTCATGTGACCCCTATCTTTGGTGTCCATCAGCTGGGTGGTTGTCATGGTGACTCAGTGGTAGGGCGGGGCAAGAGCTCTTAATGGAGGCCCTTTGTCCTGTTGTCACTTTAATAGTCGCCACCTAGACCTCCTGCAGGGTATCATCTGGCCCTCTCTCTCTCAACACACTCTCACACACACACACACACACACACACACACACACACACACACACACGCGCGCGCACACACACACAAACATTCTGTATATAACTCTGAAAGCAGGCATGAGAAAATCAAATAGAGTGAGAGAATTTATGGCTTTTATCTTCTGTGCGTGCCATGTAAATCCTCACACATGGCCTTTCAGGCTCTGTGCAGTGAAACCCAAGCCCAGCTAACGTAATTATTTTGTAATATCCTCCATTTCATGGAGATTAACGGTAACTGCCCTTAAATGGGACCAATGAGCATTCCACTATCTGATCTTTCTAGCAGATGAAAGACTCTTGTGATTTATATGAATTGTTCATATGAAGACAAATTGAATCTAATGATGATTTGGTGTAAAAATGGCCGTAATATACAAAATCAACTCAGCGTGCGCTACTATGTTAAGAACGGCAATGTTATCATGGATTTAATGGTGCCGAGTCTCAACGTGCTTCGCAATGAAGAGCTCCTGGCTGACCCGAGTGTCTTTTGCTGTCTCTGCCATGTCCCTGTCTGTTAGCACACTACATTTCCTCCAGTTCACCCACCTTGGTGCAATCAAGAGAACCAATCGCTTTTTCACCCTGAAATGATGGTCCGGGTTTCACGTTTTGAGTGAAAGTCATCATCAAATAATGAGTGATTGGCTGAACTTGTAATGTTACTTCCTGTCAGGGAAAGCGATACGAAGTCTGTAGTGGAGGGACTGAAGAATACACTTTCAGCAAGCATATTACCCAGTAACTACTGGAAATGAGCCACAATTTTAGTGAATTTCTCCCAGTCGCTACCAGGGTAAGGACACAGCAACAGCTCCTGGAGGTTTAAAAGAAGTTTAGTAATGAAAACGGTGAATAATTTTTTTTGTATCTAAGCAAGCAATGTTAATTCCTTCAAAAGAAGCGTATGATGTCTATTAAGGTCCACATTAGCTGTGTTTTCATGGACAACAATAATCCACTCTTAATCCGATTAAGACCATACTCTAATTAAGAAACTACTGTGTAAACAGCAATTTTTACTTTCCTTAATCTAATTAAGGTCATACTCGAATTAAGCTCTAATCGAATGAAGACAGGTGGAGTACTCCTGTTTTAGTTGTATTCTGGACAAGTATTACAGACATGTAAACACCTTAATCACATTATGAACGCGTGAGAGATTTCACCGAATTTTGCTACAGGACACGATCACACACGGCAGTTGTACGTTTTACGGCGGAACAAGAGAGTTCGCCGCGTCTCAAATCGCATGCTTTCCTACTATAGGCCTGTAGTGGGGGAAAATCCATGCATCTCGGCTACTATATAGACGGCAACTACGCGATTTGGGACACACCCACGGCTTCAAGCAGTTGTCTATTAGCACATACAGCATGAAAAATAATTAACTGCACTTAAAGCGTTCGTAAAAAAAAATAAAATAAAAACACCCAAAACTGTACACGGTACCACAATGAAGATGAACTGCATGTTGATACGTGAAATTCTGGAGGGACGACGGAAGACGTGGCGTGGTGACGTAATGACGCAGGCTGTTAATCTAATTATGATCTATAACATGTAAAACAGGTCCATGACAGGAGTATTCTAAAAGCGACTCATGTAAACACCTTAATCACATTATTATCTTACTTGGATTAAGGTCAATAATTAGATTACTGCTGTCCATGTAAACGTAATCACTGACTGCCTGCCTAAAGCTCTGTATACCTTTTGAAGCAGTATCTCCTATCCTGACCGCAGATGTGGTTTAACACTTATACACCTTTCTGACCATCACGTGGAGATTTTGAACAGCAACGATGGCGCCAAGAATTGATCTTGGGCACAGCCCCAAGCATTTTGGCCAAGTGTGAACGTGTGGAAAGAATGCGAGAGAATCACAGGCTGCATCGTGTATCTTGCACAGATGGAAGGAGTTTGAGTTGATGTTATTCCGTATGAGTTCATTGGCTGAGCAGAGGAAGAATCTCAGATGATCACCAGTGGGACAATCCAGCCTCAAGTACTGTACACCGGCATGTCTCAGGGGCAGGCCTGCATTTAGTGCTCTTCTCCTTTCCGTCTCTCTCTTATCTTCCTCTGCAGAGAGATGCAGACCTCAATTGGTTTTCTGGTTTATCCGTCTAATCCCGTATGTAATCTTTGTGTTCAGACTCACATGCACCGAGTTGATAAGAACCTCAGCAGAGGAATATGACTTCGAGATCAGGAGAATCCTTTCACCTGGGTCTAATGACTGCAGGTCAGTCAGCATGCCGCTCGTTAATAGCGACCTTCCTTCCACTATTTCCACAGAGACGTACAAAAGTAAAGTCACAGTTTGACTGTATCATCGGCATTCAATTCTTGCAATTTTTTTTTTTTATATCCCTGCAAACACAGCCAGCGCATCCTCCCACTGGATCTGCTAGCCATTCCACTGCCTGCCAAAAGCAGAATCAACTTTCACACACACACACACACACACATAGCCAATATGTTCATGTTACATCATTTGCTTTTATAAGCTCAGCCTTATTCTTTTTGTGTGTAGAATCGGTTTTTTTATCAGACCTCTACGCCATGCGATATAATCCTGTAGGAGCACCTCTTTTTATGACAGCAACTGTTTTGCTCATCGTGTTTCGGTGCCTCATTATTCAGCGGATCCTGCTGCAACAAATTAACAAACAACAGACACGTGATCTGAAACAACAGCATCTGTTTCTCGCAGCAGTATCGGAAACGTCCGGCGGCGGCGTCGTCAGCTCCGTTATCATCCCCATGAGTCAAAAATAAACGATTATTTATGACCTGATTCGATCGAATAAGACATCCAAGCATCCCGGTTCCCTGTGCACGATCCAGAAAGTCTGCGAAGAATAAACTACGCAGTCTTGCTGATCTCTTGAAGCAGTACAGCCCATGCTGAACAATTTGTTGGCTGAGGAAGGTCTATTCTTGTCTTGGATGCGTCCGTTTCAGAAAGCCTGTTGCAGCAAATGAACATCAACAAGCACTTAGCTGGAGTAATGGGAGTGTTTGGCAGACCCGTTGTTCAAACAGTTTCACGTTTTTATGGCTCGAACGAAATAATAATGTATGACTTAATAAGATCGAATACAATTTTAACCGATTGAAAACTCTGGGCAGCATAAAAGACGAGATTATGATTTTGCGTTTGGGAAATAATGTTCATCAAAAGCAGGGTGGGCTAATTAAATATTTCATATATGACATTATGAGATTTAAACCATAAAACAAATTGTCAAAGATGAATAATTAGGTGGCTAATCCAGAGGTGCTTCATATTTATTCCAAACCAGAGACTTCTAGGGCAAAGAAACATATATTACCATGTTTCTGTAAGGATTCCAACTGCTTACAAGACAAACGCCATCCATGCCCGGGTATATCCATATAAAATCCAAAGGCTCTTTCCACTGTTTAGACCACAATCGGTTCGCATTGGCAGTTTCATGAAAGCTCGAATTGTACGCCACCAAAATATCTCAAGTCGACGTCACGCATTTTATTTTCATCACAGTAGCGCTTATTTTCATCCCCCTGAAGCGCTGCACACATTTATAGTCGGTAATAGGTGTGTTAATCGTTTCATTGCACAATATCGCAGCTTTAATCTGAGTTTTCGTTTTTTAAAAATGGTTCAGGTGGGTGACAAGCCAGCAGTGCGAGAATGCTAACAGTCTACAGTGAACACACTTTCTTTGGTGCCATTGCTGCTTTGGGGAACCTGGGAAGTGGCGACCGCAAGCCGTGGTATAACAGTGTAATCGCTTTCAGATGGAAGTTTGCTTTCATTACAGCAAGCACTTGTGCGCGAGTTCCACACTTTCAGAAAAAGCCACACACAGTGAGGAGTGTTTTTTTTTTTTTTTTCTCAGCTCCAGCATAGAAGTAATTGTCAATTGTTCTTGGAAATAAGGACTCCACAAAGGAGGGATTTGTGAAGTATGTCTTATTAAAAATGGGGTGGCTGTGGCTCAGTCAGTAGAGCGGGTTGTCCACTAATCCACTAATCGTAGGGTTGGTGGGTCGAATCCCGGCCCGGGTGATCCCATGCCGAAGTGTCCTTGGGCAAGACACTGAACGCTAAGTTGCCCCCGATGGCAAGCTAGCACCTTGCATGGAAGCTCTGCTACCATCGGTGTGTGAGTGTGCTCTCATTTGTAAGTCGCTTTGGATAAAAGCGTCTGCTAAATTAATAAATGTAATGTAAAAATATAATGCCTTTTAAATGCTAAGAGATTATGACACTCGGCGTCGCACACTTTGCTCTTGATTTTTTTAGACAAACAAATGTACTGAATTGAATTCAGTATTCAATTATGAAAATTGTGCAATTTTTGCTTTTCCAGGAGACAGAGATGTCAGCAAAACAAAACTGGACTCAGTCGGTTGGTTTAAGACTTCTATACGTACGACGACATATTTCTCCTTGTCCGCATAGTCGTGGTCGTTCTTCAACTTCTCAATGTGCTTCATTCTGCCACAAACTCAATCTACGCTATACGGCTAAACGTTCGTGGACATCCCATAATTTGCACTCTTCTGGGAAGGCCTTCCACTTGATTTTCGTGACTGTGGGGATTTGTGTTAATTCACACCCGGGGTGTACTTCGGGGTGCCAGGTGGGGCTCTGTGCAGGATGCTTGATTTCTTTCATTCACTCCTTGGCAAACCATGTCTTCATGGATCTCGCTTTGTGCACAGGGGCGTTGTCATGCTGGAAAAGGTTTGGGCCTCTTGGTTCCAGTGAAGGGAAATTGTAATGCAACAGCATACAAAGACATTAATATATAATTGTGTGTAGAGCTTTGTTTGGGGAAGAACCACATTGTTGTGGTTGTGATGGTTAGGTGTCCACATACTTTTGGCAATGTAGTGTATATTAATATATTATTAATACCCATAGCAGTAAATGACTATTTAAAACGAATGTCTGATATACTTGTATTTACTCATACTGTCTTGACACAAGAAGTTTGAGTCCATGCATACTACTATTCATTCTATTACAGCTACAGTTGTATCATGGAACCGACCGCAATCCTTCTGCAGATAGTGGACACGCCTCTCGATAACTCTCGAGATGTATAGCCCCGGACGTAAGAGGGCTCGTCGTTAAAAGGAAAATCTTCCTCACTTCCATCTTTGTTTGACCCTCGGGGGCTACAGAAGGAAGGGGTGGATAAGTGTTGCGGGTGCACTTTCATTTTTAATACCTTTTCTCCGCTCAGAAAATGGCAACATGAAGTCGTGTTACCTCTGCATGACCTCTCGCTCAGAGACACGCCGCATAACCCTGCATCATAAAGGTGCTGAGAAGACAATAAGCAGGATGCCATTTTGGAGCCCAGAAATCTTATTTATTTTTACTGACAGGTGGCCATTTATGTCTGGTAGAATTTAAAGGCACACACCTATATTCAAACTGAAATTTGATACAGTGACTACGTTTACATGGGCAGCAGTAATCTAATTATCGACCGTACTCTGATTAAGATAATGACGTGATTAAGGTGTTTACATGAGTCGCTTTTAGACTTCTCCTCTCATGGACCTGTTTTACATGTTTTAGAACATAATTAGATTAATAGCTTGCGTCATTACGTCACCGCGCCACACTGTCCTCAAGAATTTCACGTATCAGCATACAGTTCGTCTTTGTTGTGGTACCGTATACAGTTTTGAGTGTTTTTATTAAATTTATTTATGAATACTTCAAGTACAGTTAATTATTTGTCATGCTGTACGTGCTAATAGACAACTGCTTGAAGCCGTGGGTGTGTCCCAAATTGCATAGTTACTGTCTATATAGTAGCCGAGATGCATGTATTTTTCCCCACTACAGGCCTATAGTAGGAAAGTTTGCAGTTTGAAACGTAAAACTGCCATGTGTGTCGCAAAATGGTGTGAAAACTGTCACACGGCGTTCATAAGGTGTTTACAAGTCTGTAATACACGTCCATAATAGGACTAAAACAGGAGTACTCCACCTGTCTAATTCGATTAGACCTTACTTAGATTATAACCTTAATTAGATTAAGGTTGGTGTTTACATGGTACTTTCTTAATGAAAGTATGGTCTTAATCTAATTAAGAGTGGATTATTGTTGGCCATGTAAACGTAGCTACTGTGTTTCATTCACACACATGCTCACACACCAATGGTAGCAGAGCTGCCATGCAAGGTGCTAACTTGCTATTGGGAGCAACTTTAGGTTCAGTGTCTGGCACAAGGACACTTCGGTATGTGGAGTCATGTGGGCCGGGAATCGAACCGCCAACCCTACGATTAGTGGGCAACCCGTTCTACCAACTCTGCCACAGCCGCCCAGCTGGTAATATTCCTGTTTTGAATTTGACACAATGAGAATATCCTCTTCTATACCCATTCGCCTTTAAATATTTCCATTTTCATGTTGTCATGTTGCCTCGCAATTCCGGGGTTGGCAATTCAAATCCCGCCATCGCCGAATCCTCCGTTTGTGGAGTTTGTGTGTTCGCCCCGTGCTTCAGGAGTGTCCTACAGGTACTCCGGTTTCCTCCCGCAGTCGAAAGACATGTGTTGTAGGCTGATTGGCATTTCTAAGTTGTCCGTAGTGTGTGAATAAATTTGTGAACGTTTGTGCGATTGTGACTTGCGACGGATGTCCCACACCTGATACCCCGACTTCCCTGTGATGAGGCTCGCTGCGACCTTGATTAGGATAAGTGGATAAGTGGTACAGGAAGTGGATGAATGGATGGATATTGGTGCTGAACTCGAGGTCAGATTTTGCTCGCAAAATCTATGCTCGTCGGAAGTGTACATTTTGATTAGCGCGCTAAGGATTTTTCTCGTTTTTGCCTTGCATAGATGTAGAGATTCCTCTCAGTAATCTATCCAGTCTCTCTGAGCAGCACCAAATCTTGCTTTTCTGTATTTGATCTAAAATCATGTAGTGTTTCTCCAGCCCCGACCCTAAACTGACCCTCCACACACACACACACACACCTCTGCATCTCCTTGAGCAGAAGTGCTGCTTCCCTGGTGCAGTTCCTGTACTGATCACAGAGAAACACTCCCTGATGCACAGAAGAGCACACACTTGACCAACGAGTGTTCGGAGTTAGCTCTACTTCAGCCGAGTCAAGGTCATTAATTTGTGTGTGTGTGTGTGTGTGTGTGTGTGTGGTTAGTTAAAGGCAGATCGGCGAGGCTCGGTGCTGGTTAGAGCTCGGTGGCATCTCATCAGGTGGCTTATTAATGAAGTTAGGGACTGTGTGACTCTTCACACAGCCATCTGTTCTCACGTTTCTCACGTCTCCCAGCACCGAGTCCTCTTATTAACTGAAGCCGGGCTTCGTCTCATTTACCCACGCACTGCTCTGGGAAGTCTCACTGCTCGAGCACACCTCGACTCCTAGGCTGGGTTTCAGTTTCATTGTTAGATTTGGTGTTCACTGTACAGCATGAAGCTGTGAGTGCTGGCTGTAGAGGAGTGTTCATCTTTACATGTTGGTGATGTGATGATGATTGGGAATGCTTATTTCATCCTGTCTTCCTCTGCTCTCTGCTCCTCTCCTGCTTTCCTCTGCTCCTCTCCTGCTTTCCCCCTCTACTCTCCTGCTTTCCTCCTCTCCTCATGTATTTGTGGACTGATGTATTTATGGGTAGTAATGAGTTGATTTATTCGAGACAACCCTTATTATTATTAATGTTATTATAATTATAATTATTCTTTTTTATCCTTGTTTCATCTTATGACATCTCTTCTTATGACTTATGACATCTTATGACTTCTCTTCTCTTTGCTTCTCCTTTTTATTTCAATTCTCTTTTCCTTTCTTCTGTTCTTATTTCTCTTCTTATTTTTCTTTTTTCTTTACTTTTCTCTAGTCTTTTCTCCTCCTCTCTTCACTCATTTCTTTTTTTTTAATTTTCTCTTCGTTTTATTTCATTTCTCTTCCTTTTCTCCTTTCTTCTGTTCTCTTCTCTTTTCTCTTCACTCGCTCCTTGCTCCTCAGATTCTCCTGCTGTTGTCTGATGCAAAGGATCACCTGTGTCCCCACTGAGTGTAATATTTTCTCTTCCTTTCCTCCAAATCAGTTATTGTGTTTGATCTGCTGTGTGTGTGAGAGGTGACAGAGGCCATGTGTTTCCTTCCGGCTGCGACTGACTGCTCCTTAGGGAGCGCCACTGAGATGAGAAGGAAATCAATAATGACGAAACAGAAAGAGGTTCCGACCTGACCTGAGTGATGACTGAAGAATGAGGAAAAAAGAGGAAAGAGTGAGGGATGAGAGCGATATAGCAGGAGAAAGCGGGATGGGTGAGCAGAGATTCATTGCCAGCTGAGCGAGGTGCGAGAGAGAAACGGAGAGCGAGAGAGAGTGATGAAAAGCTGCATCGGTGGTCTATAACTCAGCCGGGCAGCCCTGGTGTCACCACACTGAGGCTCCATTAATATTTATACCCATTAGCTGGTGGTGCATGAACCGGCGAGACAGAAGGCTGACAAATGCATGCATTCAGAGTAACGCAGTGCTATTGGTCCTAAAGGCTTCATTTACCCTCAGCTGGGCTGCATGAGAAAACCCACAGGCTGAGAGACAACTACAGGCTCATAAGGAGCAGGTGGTAGAATAAAATGCAACGTAAAGTTTATGTGTGTAGCTTTCTGGTAGAAATGGACATTAAGATTATTCTGATGGTGTAACAGGTGTCAGTATTAGACAGTTCATCACAACATCGACCAACTCCATTGGTACTTAGATTAACAAGTAACAGACTGAATAAAAAATGTTCCCTTTAGTTCTTTGTTAAATTTGATTTAATTACTGACAAACTGACAGAATGACAGGTACACTGACACACAGAGAAACTGGCATTTCTATTTTAGAAGTATTTTTTTTTTGTAAACCAGTAACTGATGGTCACCTGATGAACTTTTTGACTGACAGACAGACTGACTTATTGATGGAATGACTGCCTGAAGCACTGACAGACTGACTGACTGTTTTTTTGACTGACTGATGGTCAACTGACTCACTGACCTACTGACTTACTAATGGACTGAGCAATTTATTGACTGACTGAATGAAAGACTTACAGACTTATTGAATGACTGACAGACTGACTGACTGGATGACTGACTGACTGGATGACTGATTGACTGACTGATTGGATAACTGACTGGATGACCTACTGACTAGATGAGTATCTGACTGACTGACTGGATGACTGATTGACTGACTGGATGACTGATTGACTGACTGGATGACTGAATGACTAACTGGATGACTGAATGACTGACAGACTGATTGAGTGACTGACTGGACAACTGCTTGTCTGACTGGATGACTGAATGCCTGACTGGCTGGATGACTGGCTGGATGACTGACTGAATGACTACTGACTGACTGACTGACTGGGTGACTGGATGACTAATTGACTAAATGGATGACTGACTGACTGACTGGTTGACTGACTGGATGACTGACTGAATGGATGACAGGATTACTACTGACTGACTGTGCATTGTATACTGTATATATACACACGATATACTATTTTTCACATCACCTCCCCTGCCTCAAAACTCCAGCTCTCTTTGAAAATATGGAAGTTATGAAGAAGTGATATGACTGTGTGTAAATGGTGTGTGAAATGAAGGCGTGTTCTCAGAGAGACGCTTTGAGATGTGATGGCTCGCATTGGAGCTCATTCTCATTTATGGACTCACCTTCATGGCAGCACAAGCACTGAGAGTGTTTATAGCCAAGCTGAGAGGGTGCACACCTGCTTAGAGAGACAAACACACACACACACACACACACACCAAGCACTTTGCTAAAGCTGATGGGCAGCTGGTGTCAACATGGCAATGGGTTTAACACTCCTATAAGCATGTAATGAGGCAAGACAAAAGCCTTTCCAACGTTACGTGTTTATAATTATGCGTGTGTATGTGTGTGTGGATTTACAAAACACTCCCAGAGCTCTTGATCAGACCATCTGGAAGCCCGCAGTGTCTCCAACGATGAGCCCACTCGCACGTGACTCATGACTGGCATTAACTGGGTTTGCGTGCTCTATGCATTTAACCCTGTTAGCCGCTGCTAATGCACAGGAAGCTCGGAGAGAGAAAACAGAAGAAGACAGTATACAGGGATTTAGAGCTTTATGCTTTTGTCACATTGTCAGCCAAGCTTTAATATGATTAATTACACCACAGCATTGCTGAATATTCTCTTCTGATAGGTCAGAAGGTGCTGATGAATATTTTACAAAGGGCGGTAATTCAGATAACAGATTTATATGAATGCGCTTGTAGTATGTAATACGTTTCATTTTTTCCATAGCCTTGCTTCGTGTCAGGCCGCATTACACCACACCACTCCACAGTACTCCATCACTGATTATTTCCCCATGACCGCTTGCCACAGTGTGTTTTCATTCCTTTCTTGTGTCTCACGTCATTGCTAACCCAAACTTCTTGTGTTTTCATAGGTGATCTCTGCGCTGTCCAGAATCTCCCTCCACAGCATCGCTCAGATCAAAGGCATCAGGTAAATTTCCACCTCGCCCCCACTCCACTCCACATTTTAGCATTACTCTTTTCTTCCTTCTCTCGCACTTGTGTCGTTCCTTCTTTGCTCTAGGCTCAGGTGCCTTTTCAAATGAAAGCTTTAAGATGGTGTCTGGCTCCAGGAGCAGCATGTGGGCTCAAGCTGTGCTTCGGATTTCGCTGTGCAGTTAGGGCTGTGAGGCCCTTGGGGACACAGCAGGCTCTGTTTGTGTGTCTTTACGTGCCCGGGCTCCACAAATAAAGCCTTTTATCCAGCACGGTAATGAGGCGATGGAGCGGCCCATTAGACCCTAGGGGAAGAGTACCATTAGCTAACGCTTTAGCCTAGCATTTTACCATTAGCCTACACACAGAGCGAGGGGTGTCTAAATCACTAAATGACCTCAACAGGCTGAGAGCTGAAGAGGGTTGAGCAGAACCACTTCCTGTTTAGGTGGTAGTACCTTTTATGTGATCACTGGATGTTCCACATCTTCATGTGAAGATATTTAAAAACTTGAAACTGGACGCTGAGAGTCCATTAAGCCGAGATGTGAGACATGGAAGTTCTGAGTGTGTCCGCAACTGCAAGGCCTGCAAGCATAGCAGGAGAGCTCTCTGGATGTGACTTGGCAGAGAAAGCAGTCTGTAACTAATGCAAGTCAAATTTACCCTCTGCGACATTCCCTGTGCATGTTTTTAAGAGCCCTCGTAGCGCAGCCTGATTCAGCGAGCTCTCATCGTGTGAGAGAGGTTGGAGAAAGGCATCTTTTGTGTCCTGTCACATCGTGGTGAGTCGCCCAGAGCTGTAGCGGTTGTGGAGTCTGTGGCCTGGCATGACCCTCAGGGTTTATTCGTGGCACTGAAACGTGCTGTGTTCTTCTGACATTTTATTGAAGGAGCCTCTTTCTCAACATACAGTATCCTGTTGAAGTGTCTCCCTGTAGTTCTGGAGCAATACTAGAATGTTCTTTTGGTTGGTTAGTCTGAAATTACGCCAGAATTTTTTTTTTTTTTTTTTTTTTTTTTTTTTTTAGAATTTCTACCTATATAGAATTTCCATGGTGTCAGAAGTGGGTCCTTCATCACCCAGAGTTGCGTTTGTGCCTGGGAGAATGAAGTATGCTAATAACAGTAATTATGAGACAGTTAATGTCAATGTATTAGATTACATTGCAAATGAATCTGGTTCAAGGAGTGGTTTAATTGTTCATCAGAGAGCAAGCGATCAGCTTGAGTCATAAATTGTATACAGAGTCTCGGAGACCGACCAGAAAAGGACTTTCCTTGTTTTCCTGAAGAGATGAAAAATATGCACTGGTGCAATTATTGGGGGCCATGCACCAAGGGTGCAAAGAACCCTCTTGTTTTTGCCTTGTTTATTAATTTTCAGCATTTCTGAGGTACTTGGCAAGCTCAGAAACTTCATAAATTTTCATGTTGGATCTATGGGTGGGCCAAAGACCTCACCAGCATTTACAACCTTTAACATTTTTCTTAAATATGAGCATTCAGTTTTATCTACATGCACCAAATTCAGAAGTCTCTTATGTCTTCTTAAGACAATCAAATTTCACAATCACATCCTTTAACTCTGCCCAACAGGAAGTAAACCCTTCCATCCATCCATCCATATATTTTCCATACCCCTTATCCTACACAGGGTTGTAGGGTAGCCTGGATCCTATCCCAGGAAACTCAGGGCACAAGGCGGAGGACACCCTGGATAGGGTGCCAACACATCGCAAAGCACAATCGTGCACACATTCACGTACTACGGACAATTTGGAAATACCACTCAGCCTACAGAAAAAGATTTTGGACACGAGGAGGAAACCGGAGCATCCAGCGGAAATCCCTAAAGCACTAGGAGAACATGCACACAGAGCAGAGGCAGGTTTCGAACCTCCAATCCGGGAGGTGCGATTTTTCTTAAATACAAGTGCCCGGTTTCACCACCAAATTTGCCAGTCATATAGGTCTTTTTAGGACAAGTAAAATTTTACATTCATACCCATTAACTCCACCCAACAGGAAGTCAGCCATGTTAGCTTTTGCTGGTTTTAGGTACCAATCTCTAAATAGAGTGTCAGATTCTAACCAAATTCAATCCCCATGATGGCAATATATACACAATACTAAATTGTGAAGGAATGCTTGATATCTTAAGTGTTGTCACGACAAGGTGATCAGTTAGCATGTAAAGCAGCACAAACAGGAAGTGAGGCATAATTCCACTGTACGTCATGCACTGCAGCTCCGAGTTCACATGTACAATCACTGATGCGACATAATGACATTGACACACCAATACTGGCTCGTGAAATAGACACTTTGGGTGCTTAAACCCGCTACTTGCAGCTATATTATATTTTTATGAAGGCAGTGGGTGCTGAATAACTTAGAACTAATATAAGATTATCCATTTTCATCCAGCCACCGCAGCGTTAGAGTCGTAAACCTTTTGCTCTGAAGCACCCGTAGCCTATAAACAATCAGCCAAAAGTGCAAACACTGATCAGACAGAGATTTCTTCTTTCTTTATTCATTTTAGATGTTTTTTGACTATTTCACATGAAGTGTCTCAAATAATAGTGTAGTTACCCATAAAGCATAGACAGCTGTAATATTATTACTTCACATAGAAGCACTGTGTTCACACTGGGAGAAATACAACAAGGAGGCCAGAGGTCATTCATGAGAGCTTTTCACAGCTGTTAGAGATGAAGTAGAAAAGGGGTCGGGGCCTACAATGCAAACTAAGTTGAGTGAAGTCAATTCTATGTAAATGACATGCAAATCAGTGTCTATCAATGCGAATGAATATTATTCCCACGCGACTATGAAACATTAGCCATGTTTTCTGGTTCCAGGTATTTGTTCAGGCGGTGATCCTCACCGCGCGGTTACGGGTATCGAGTGTTTGATTTATCCAAAACATAACGGCACAGATGTTTTTGCTGTTCTATTCCTGTACATCAAAGCGTCATGAGAAATTGGGAAGAGCAGAAAACGTTGTTCTAGGCTCAGGGTGTCACTAGTAGACAGTGATACATTGTATACACAAACATTTCTGTCCGCAATGTTTATTTTTTTATTTTGGATTTTTTTGGGAAGACATCTGATCTGTCTCCAATACATGCTTTTTTACGTATGTCCCACAGCCAGCTTGTACGGATGTAAGCCGCAGTAAACTTGAAATCAACAACTAACTACCGCCTTACATTTGGGTTTGGTCTTTGTTCAGGTTGGTGAAAAAGTCTTAAAAAAAACAAAAACATGGACACTCAATTCGAATACGACTCGCGGTAACATTTCAAAATAGTAGCACGCAAAAACCGTCTTCGTAGAGCGATATTCGTAATATTGATATGTAACTTAAATGGATAAAACAAAAGAGGACGTTTCTATCATGACCCCAGGTTTCCACCGAACGCAAAATACACCAGTGTAAATACCTAATATACGTCTATTCTTCGATCTGTAATTATTTGCTTAGTGCTGGGACATCATTATTTGCCAGCTTGTTCATTGATTAGGCACTGAAGCCTATCGACGATGCGAGTGACGGGTTACATTTTCGCTCTGCCCTCTTTCCGCCTGCATCTGTGTGCGTCTGCTGAGCCGTGACCGTCCTCTCATCCTGTGGGGTTTCCTGTTGTAGATCTCGCACCACCGACTGCAGGGGAATTTATTTCGATCGAACTGCTTTTAGATGCACCACAGCATATTTCTTTCACATCATCTACTCTGAAACACTGTGTCAGCTAATCGAGGACATGCCCAGCCGAGTCAAAGCAGCTGCTGTTAGGAGAAGTGTGTCCTAATTATAGAGACACCCTCTCGCATCACCTAGCTGTGGGTTATTCGTGTGACAGGAGCCAGAAGAGAGAGATTCTGACCAGGCTGCTTTGTGTTTCCTGTGGTAAACTAGACTGCATGTTGCTGTCTCTACGATTGTGGTGCTGTTTAGCCATTTTAACCACAGTATCTAAGAAGACGTGAACATGTTAACCCATCTTAGGCAACTTACATTATTTATACAAGGTCTCTTTGCTGACATGATGTATCTTCCTCTTAAATGAGTAGCGTGGTTGAAATTTTAGCCTGGATTTAGCTTAGCAAATACACAAAATTAGGTTAATCTGCGTACATGCCAATGACATGAGGACATTCAGGATACTGACATGAGGACATTTCCTTATAATAACAACAATCAGTACATTTACATGGAAAACAATTAATATCCGATATTAACCCGATTAAGACGATACTCTGATTAAGAAACTAGCATGTAAACAGTGATTATGGATTTCCTTAATCCGACAAAAGTCATACTCTAAGTAAACACAATTCAAATTAAGACACTTGGAGTATTCTTGTTTTAGTCGCATTATCAACGTGCATTACAGACATGTACACACCTTAATCACACTATTAACGTCGTGTGTGAGTTTTCACCGCATTTTGAGACAGGACATGATCACAGAAGGTAGTGTGCAACCGTTTGACGACAAACAAGAGAGCACGGCTGCGTCCCAAATCACTTACTTACCTACTATATACTGTAGTAGGTGAAATTCACGTATCTCGGCTACTGTATAGTAGGTAAGTACGCAGTTTCGGACTCAGCTCACCGCTTCAAGTCGTCCTCTATTTGCACGTATAGCATAATAAATAATTAATTACACTTGAAGCTTTCGTGAAATTAAAAATAAAAACACCAAAAACTGTATACGGTACCATAACGAAGACGAACTGTATGTCGATACGTGAAATTCTGGAGGGAACGGCAGACGGCGTGATGTGGGGATGTAATGACGTGTATCGTTAAACTCTCTGTTTTATAACATGTAAAATGGGAACATGAAAGAAGTATTCTAAAAGCGACTCATGTAAACACCTTAATCACAATATTGTCTTATTTATTCAGATAATAATTAGATTACTGCTGTTCATGTAAACGTAGTCAGTGATTTACTCTCAGTCTATAATTTGGGTTAGAACAGCGTTCTACTTTCAAAGTGATGTTCTAAGTCAAGATTGTAACATTATTGAAAAGGAACAATAAAGAATGAGAGAACTGTTCTTCTTCTTCTCGTGATCAAGAAACGTGGGCAATGTAGTTTGTTTTTAAACGTGAAGTTCAAAATATTTTATCGGGCTGAACGCGTTCAGGTCAAACGTTTTCATGATCTATAGCGGATGACTCAAAGCAACGGATGTTTGAAGCATGAAATTAATTTCTCACTGGTTACATTTTCAAAGTAAAGTATCGAGCTGCTTCCTTATAGAGTTGCATCCTTCGTGTTGATGCGTCCATGACTCCTCTTTGTTGGTTTAGCTTTTAAAATAACGTAATGTTTGGCTGGAAGTTAATAATGGTCTTGTTTGGCTTTATATACTTATCTAAGCAGTCAAAAGCAGACATTTATTTTTATAGCAAAAGGACATCTGGCGTCCACATCTGGATAATGCATCATACTGTCTCTCTCTAGTCTATGTTATGGGTTGGTGTGTGTGTGTGTGTGTGTGAGAGAGAGAGAGAGAGAGAGAGAGAGAGAGAGAGATACAGAGAGAGAGAGAGAGACAGACAGACAGACAGGCAGAAAGAAAGAAAAGAGAGAGTCATGTCCAGGATCTTGTTTTTGCTATTAAATAGAAAAGATAGCAGCATGTGGATGTGAGTCACTTTTCCACACTTTTCTCCTTGTTCTCCCACTTTCTTTTTCTTTTCACACAGCTGTGTTCGTTTTGTCGCCGCAACTTTGACATCTCAGCGTGAAAACACTTTAGACAAGAACGAGTTCTTAAAGCACCCGAGCCACGCTCTCCTGCCTCATCCCGAAAGATTATATATAGCTGTTTCTGGTTATTACTTTTTGATATTTATTTATGATTTATTTTTATTAAATTGGGATCGGGACACCTCAGATGCTAGAGAGCGTTTGATTGGACAGAAAATCTGATGAGAAGCGGAAGTGCAGAACGATGTCATCAACATTGTTGATCCGTATCGGTGGTAGAGAGAGACTGTACATTTTGAACATGTATATCTTCTAAATGGGATTTCTGTCATTGTTTTGGAGCGCACTAGCTTATAGATAACCTTAAGATGAACGTATTCATATTAAAAGGCACAAAAGTTCATTGATTTCATGTGGAAGTTATTTATTTATTTTTTAAAAACAGGTGATGAGAAACACATCGCTACTAAACACTTATTTTCACGTGCACTAGCTTGAAATTGAGAATTGTTTTGCAGATTTTCCACATAAACAAATAATAAAAAAAAAAACGTGTATAGATGTTGCTATAATGATAATGAGTCTTTATTGATCCCATATACAGGTACATGTGCACAGTGAAATTATTTTCTTCGCATACCCCAGCATGTCAGGAAGCTGGGGTCAGAGCTCAGGGTCAGCCATGATACAGTGCCCATGGAGCAGAGAGGGTTAAGGGCTTTGCTCAAGAGCACAACAGTGGCAGCTTGATATGGTGAAGTTTTCTTTGTGGAGATGTTTGTTTAATTATTTTTTTGGAAGGAGTCTCCAGTGTCACCACTTGGTAAGTATAAACGATGTCCTGTTATAGGATGGAAACAGTAACTCTTCTTCATCGCATCGCCTTGCCGCTGATCATTTTCCTAAAACAGCACGTCCCCGAGTGTTTTATTCCTTCTGTATCAGACTGTAAACTATATATAAACACAACGTTTAGATCGTGTATTGAGATCTACTCTTCATCGGCTTTTCTCCCGATAGTTAAACCGTCATCAGTAGTTTGTTTGACAGCCTCCACGTTTCGGTGAACTGATTTGACAGAAATCGATCATCTCACACTTTTAGTGGCTTGGTGTTAAGAAAAATGGGGTGCATATTGAAAAATCGATCATGTGAGACATGGAGATGAGAAAGTGGAACGAGCAAGAGACTGAAAAGAGAGGGCGACAGAATGAGAGACAGACGGAATGAGAGAGAGACAGATGGAATGAGGCAGAGACAGAATGAGAGAGAGAGACAGCACACGCGATTGAAACACGAGAGCCTTGGGGTAAAAAATTGCCCTTGGACATTCCGGCTCCTCATTATCCAGCTTAAATACGCGCCCCCACACCATGACCCTAATATTTGAACTCTGCCTCTCTAATGCTATCATTTAAACCAGTGCAGAACCAGGTTTTTCTTCTGATGCCCACAGCACGCCAAACTATTAATGGTTCGAGGGTTTTTTTTTTCAGGCATAAGTATAGTTTTAATGAGAAAAAAATAAATGAATCTCTTTCCACATTTCCAATGAAGCAGACATTAGCTCTCTCACACCCGAGACAGCTTCTATTCGCTCTGCTGCTCACAGAGCCATGCCTCAAAAAAAATTACAAAAAAAGAGCTTCGAGTGCTCGCCATTAACGCCGCATCCAAAACGGACTGCGAATATCTGTTTCCCGGAGATAAAAACTCCGACGCGAAATTGGATTGAGACTGATGTGCGTACCCAGTCTAATTAAACCTAGTGTGAGTTTGATGTATTTCAGTGGAATCGCTGTGGGATGGTTGATTTCTGATGATCTGGAGTTTGTCAGAGTAAACAGCCCTGACTTCAGGATACAACAGAAAAGGAGACCGTCAAATTTAAATATTGTAAATAATTGTAGCAGAAAAATATCAAAATGACACGAAGGGGTGGAGTGGGGGATACTAAAATGTCAAGCAAGATCTTTGGTTATATTGTCACTCGTACACATATTGAAAAACCTGCATTTACTTTAATACGTAGATTTATTGATTGATTGATTATATTTTTTTGTCAGAACTGATACAACCCATTTTGAATATTTCACTGTGTGGCGATCAAAGCGTTTGGGTGTGTGCTGTTTTAGGAAATAATCATTATGTTTACGACGTTCGGCAGACTCCTTTATCATGAGCGGCTTACATTTATCCCATTTATACACCTGAGCAGTTGAGGGTTAAGGGCCTCGCTCAAGGGCCCAACAGTACCAGCTTGGCCGTGCTGGGATATGAACTCATGACCTTCTGATCAATAGACCGACGTTTTAACCTCTGAGCCCCCACTGCCCAATCAACAACGGGGCAGTGTGCTGAGGCACAATACAAAGCCGATCATTTCAGCGATTTTGCACATTAATGAACAACATGTCATACTTTGTGCTTTTTATATTTGTTGAGTTGAGTGTTGGTGAACGTTATAGCAGCTAACAGCCGTTCCCTCACCAGCCACCAGGAACAAGCTAGTTTCACTTAACTGTTGCTGGAATTGGAGTTTTACGTGACGAACACGGATGAACAGAGTGATGCAGACAGTGAAACATTGCCGTGCGGTTCTACTAAATACAAGCACTCTTGGAACACCGATCGGCCAATCAGATTAGTGAAGCGGAACTAACTGTTGTCTAAAGAAAATGAACCGACACCTTCTGACCAATCAGCAGCTCTGTAATACGAGTTCATGTAACATTTCATCAGATGACTCTATACTCGGCAATCAGCAGTGTGAGATGCAGTAGCAGTAGTCTCTTCAGGAACAGCTCGTCACGCTCTGTTTATTTGAATGTGGCACAGATTCTTCACCATAGGATTTCTCACCATAGGAGACAGCTCATCTGTGCGCCCTGTGTGTGTTTGTGTGTGTGTGTGTGTGTGTGTGTGGTACGACTGTATTCCCAGGTGTTTTTTAGAGCAGATGGTGGGTGGTTGCCTTGAGCAGAGCAACGACGCAGTCACGATGATGACAAATCATGCCACAGTAACATCAAGCTAACAGACGATGACGAGATTAGATTTGTTTTCCAAGTAATCCGATCGGTTCAAGTGTGGAATGTCCACCGAAAGGAATCATCTGAGAATTGTCAGAATATAACCAGACCTCTATGTTTACTGCTTTCTTCTTTAGATGCAGGTCAGATGCGCTCTCGCTTTCTGCAAAGGTAAAATGAGAATATTTAGAGTTTTGTTAATACAAAATAATCTCTTATCAGTGTTCAGTATGATTCATTTGTATCACCAAATATAGAATTGTTCCTTTAAGAATTGAAATCATATAGTATCGTATCGTAGCTGATTGATTTGTATCACCAAATATAGAATCGTTGCTTGAAGAAATCTAATTTATATGATGGCAGTTTCAGCTGTAGCTTTGGGTTATGAATCAAAATCTAAATCATATCCTATTGCAGCAGATGACATGAAAAGATGCCACGAACACAAACATGAAAGTTTCGCATTGTAACACCCATAATCCAAACCGCATGTGAACACCACTGATAAGGTTTGGACGACCATCTTAAGCTCCCCCACACAGGAAGTCATACTCATACACTTATGTGTTTTATTGCTAACTCTGATCTAGGATATGAGGATGATTTGATTTGACTGGCAGCCCCAAAAGCAATAGCGCAATTATTTATTCATCAACCACAGCACAGCAGTAATTATAAACCTCTTTAATTAGGAAATTGAAATATGAAGAGCATAGCTGTAGTTGTGTGTGTGTGTGTGTGTGTGTGTGTGTGTGTGTGTGTGTGTGTGTGTGTGTGTGTGTGTGTGTGTGTGTGTGTATGTATATGTATATACAGTGCCTTGCG
>JAFFST010052767.1:15363-46487 GCA_022414735.1 Noturus placidus
TTTCTCCAACTGAATAAAGACAAAACTGAAGTAATTGTTTTTGGCCCCGTGAGATTAAGAGATGGTCTCATCAACGAGCTCCGTAATCATTTCCCCGTAATATCTTCCCAGGTTAGGAACCTTGGCTTCATTCTGGATTCAGAATTATGCTTAAACAAGCAGATAAATTCTGTGGTTAAGAATAGTTTTTATCAATTACGGATCATTTCAAAACTCAAATAATTTTTGTCTTTCCAGGATCTGGAGAAGGTTATTCATGCTTTTATAACTTCTCGCTTAGATTACTGCAATTCTTTATATATGGGTCTTCCACAGTCATGCCTTGCTCGTCTTCATATGGTCCAAAATGCAGCTGCAAGGCTGTTGTCTAGGGCAAAGAAGTTTGATCATATCACCCCTATTTTAGCATCGCTTCATTGGCTCCCAGTCCGTTTTAGAATCCAGATTTTGTTGTTTGTTTTTAAAACTCTTACTAATCAAGCTCCTTTATATTTAAATGATCTTCTCATGCCACATTCAGCTAACAGAAATCTAAGATCTTCTGATAGGTTTCTTTTACATGTCCCTCGTTCGCGGTTAAAAACTAAGGGGGATAGAGCATTTTCTGTTGCAGCAACCCGCCTTTGGAATAAATTGCCACTGGACATCCGCCTTGGTGGAGGTGATTGTGGGGATAGAGGTGGTAGTGATGGGGTCGGGGTTGTAGTTGTGGTGATGGTGTTAACATAATCATAATGGTGCTGCTAGTGGTGGTGGTGATGGCAGTGATAGTGGTTGTAGTGGGAGTGATTATGGTCGTGGTTGTAGTGATGGTAACAGTGCTAGCAGGAGTGATAGTGGTGGAGGTAGCGGTAGTAGTTATGTTGGCACTGGTTGTGGCAGTAGTGGTGTTGTTAATGTAACCGTAATGGTGCTGCTATTGGTGGTAATGGTAGTAGTAGTGGGTGTGATAGTGGTGGTAGTAGTGTTAGTGGTCATGTCGGTAATGGTTGTGGCAGTAGTGGTGTGGTGTTAATGTAATCGTAATGGTGCTGCTATTGGTGGTGATGATAGCAGCAATGGTAGTAGTAGTGGGTGTGATAGTGGTGGTAGTAGTGTTAGTGGTCATGTTGGTAATGGTTGTGGAATTAGTGGTGGTGGTGTTAATGTAATCGTAATGGTCCTGCTATTGGTGGTGATGATGGCAGTGATAGTGGGAGTAGTGGTAGTGATGGTGGTGGTAGTAGTCATGGAAAAGGTGCTGGCAGGTTTTGGTCGTCGTAGTGGTGGTGGTCATTGTGGTGTCAGTGGTGGAATGGCTGTCCTTCTCTCTCTCTCAACTTTTCTCTCTACCCTGTTATGCATCTCTTCATCCATTTAGCCATAATTAGTGTTAATGGCATGTTGATAATCCATAGCCCATTCTAATCTCCCATCTGAACAGGCATTGGGAATTGGGGATGAGAGTGATGCTTGTACACAGTACAGAGACACTGTTCTGCATTCAACAACCAGAAAGACGGCTTGAGGGCTCACTTAAGAGAATGAGACAATGATAAAACAAGGAAAGGAAAGTATGTGTGTCTCATATTGAGATATTTAGAGTTTTCTACGTATACAAAGACAGATAATAGCCACTATTCATTCAAGGAAATCGATCCAATCCCAAATCACATGAAAGGAGCCCC
Organism: Noturus placidus; assembly: GCA_022414735.1. Classification (NCBI taxonomy): domain Eukaryota; kingdom Metazoa; phylum Chordata; class Actinopteri; order Siluriformes; family Ictaluridae; genus Noturus; species Noturus placidus. Next base: position 17,031 of record JAFFST010052767.1, read on the forward strand.
TAAAGTAAACCTTACAATAAATGTAGTCACAATTTCACTTTCAGAAACACGTTATGGTTTGCAAATCAACATATTAAGCACAATGGCACGTTGTTTACAAAATCCCGAGAGTCTCCACGGAGGCACTTATACGATATGATATAGTTTCAAAAGTATGGACTATGTGTTAACTATTTTCTAGTAGTTTAAAATAATAATGAAGACATTATCAATAAGAAAGACATACGGAATTATGCACTGTCTAAGAAAAGTTACACAAAAGTTCAAATCTATTTAATATTTTTTCGATGAGATTCTTAAAATTCCCCAAATTGACTGTTTCTCTTAAGTTCTGAATGAAAAATACTTGTTTACAGTAACATTTAAGTACATTTGAAAAAAAAGGAACGACTGTTATAACGTAAGCGCTAACATTAAATGTAACTATAAACGAATAAACTAGTACAGTGACATTGATTCAGAAATTAAAAATTGGTATAATTGGCATACATTATATATTATTTATTATAATGTACATGTGTTTGGAAGGTTATATAGAATCTTAGAAACTTTATTATGATTCAAACATAGTGTTTTTATGACATCATGAAATACATTGTATAAAATTACTTTGTAGTTAAATATTTCACAAGAGTAGTTATTCTTTGGAGTTTAAATCAGATTTTAATACAATGAGAAAATGTTTTGCACTAGATGTTGTGTTTTCAGAAAATCCTGATAAATCCTGAAAATAACACTGTACAGCCAAGAAATGTTAAAACATAAAGGATATGCTATAAATATACAGTGACTCAGAAACCAGTGCCCACACACCTACACATACAATCACAGACAACCCTCAAAAAATGTGAAGACAAACGTGGTCTTGTTTTCCGCTTTATGCACAGAGGCACCTTCTGCCATGCATCAGCTCATTTCATGCCAATACTCTCCAGTTTCCCTCAGGGCCCGGTGGAGTAAAACACACTCCAGAGTCTCCCTGATTAGCAGGATCCATCTCACCCATCTGTCTTAGACAGAAATCGATGAGACAAACAGTAAACTTTCTGAAGTTAGCTCACTTTTTAATTAGCCGATCTGTACATTAAGGGATGCGTTGGGTTTCTCAATGACTTGTTGATAGCTGCTTTCTATCTTTTTTTAATTTTTAATTTTTTATTTTTTTTTTGCCAAAAATACATAAATAAGTTAAATGTGATTACGCAAAGGTTCAGTGACAATGCTGAAGAGGAAAAAAAAAATCTAAACACACACACAAACACACACATACTTTAAATGTTATGTTTATACTTTAGAAATATGAATATCACAATAATTTTAGATAAACAGCCAATTAATTGTCACAGCTCATTGAGTTTTGAAGAACATGTGTGGAAGAGCTTGTGGTAGCAGACTACATCTAAATCATCTTTTATTTATTTTTATTATTATTTAGTTTTTTTATCAGCAACAGTATAAGTCTAGATTTATTTACTTTTTGTTTCTATTGACATTTTTAAGATGTGTTTTTATACGGCATTGCCGAGTTCCTTTGAACACTCAGGGCTGTCTGACACATGTTCATACCCAAGCTATTTGTGGCCAATCAGATTTACTTTAGTGGGACATATTTACAGTCACGTGAATAAATAAGTACACCCCATGGAAATCCTCTTTGAAACTGTGCCTATTAAAAAAGGTGATACTCCATAAAATGACACATAAAATTGATATTTTGTAGTATTTTTCACAACTTAAATGAAGAAAAAAACAGATCAGTCACATAGAAAAAGTAAGTACACCCCTACACTTATAACACCATCAAATCCATATAATTAAAATGAGGTGTTCAGGGTCGTGTGCCTGTGATTAGAATCTGCTTATGAAGTGCAGGTGGAACCGGTCTTATGTATACCCCTCTCATATCTAGTGTCTGGTGTTCCCTTTGCCATTGAGGTGTGTGGTGTCATCATGCCAAGATCTAAAGAGTTCTGTAAGGCCTTCAGAAAAAAAGGTTGTGGATGCCTAGGAGTCTGTATCTTTGATTCGTTTGTCCAGAGCACATTATTTCAAAAAGCATGGCCTTTGCCTATATGCTCAGTGGCAAGCTGTATTATTTTTTACCCTGTAGGCTATTTCCAGGCACGCCTCCCATGCAGGTCAAATGTGTGCAATCTCTTTCTGATTGTAGAAGAATGCATTTTGACACTAACAGCTGCAAGACTTACTAGCAGATCCTGTGATTAAATCTTGGGGTTCTTGGGGACTTTTTTTTAGCATCAGACGATCTAATCTTGGGCTGAATTTGCTGGGAAGGCCAGTCCTGGACTAATTGGAAGACAAAATCTGTGCCACTTGTAGATGTAGTGGATAGGCATCTATAAACTTTTTTTTTTTTTTCCTGAAGGCCTTACAGAACTCTTTAGATATTGGCATGAAGACACTACACACCTCAATGGCAAAGGGAACACCAGACACTAGATATGAGAGGGTTATAAATAAGACAGGATCCACCTGCACTCCCTAAGCAGGTTCTAATCACAGGCACATGATACTATACACCTGACTCAATTGATAAGAATTTGTTGATAAATGCCTGTGACTAATCTGTTTCGTTTTTTAATTGAAACTGTAAAAATGTCAATTTTATGTCATTTAATAGAGTGTATCAACTTCATTAAAAGGCACTGTTTCAATGAGGATCAAATGTTTGCCTGTACAAATACAGCTGTATGTTAAAAAAAAAAAAAAAAAAAAAAAAAAAAAGCCAGAAGCACCTTGTTGTAATAGGAACTTGGATCGTTCTGCATGACTATTGTCCCACACTAAAATGTCCTCAATGGTCTTTACATCTAGTCACATATCTGGCATTAGACTTTTGCACAGACTTTTTTGGTTGCTGTAGCTTGACTTGGACATGCTGATACGGTATATGACTAGAAACTAAAACAAGACTTCTGTGACTTTATGAGATTCAGATTCTGACTATTGAATTTTGTCTACTCTGAAAAGTACAGGCCAAAACAACAATGCACAATTATTGTTATGCATGGCTGTAATGCACTACATCAAGGTGACACAGCCTAGTGGGCAGCTTGAGGCACGAAGGAGACTTCAGCTAACGAGCTTCTCTGATACATTCCTGTCATTCTCTCTCACCTGCGCAGTCTCATGAGAGCTGCGACAGCTGGCCCTGACTCACAAATCCAGCCCTGATCTACAACCGATCCATTCCATGCTTCATTATGCCACCTACCCCAATTTATTATTATTTTTTTATCAATGCATATTGTATAAACAAACATCCCCTCCAAGGTTAAATCCATTGCACACTCTGGAAGCATCGTGTTTGTGTAGCCACACAATGTAAAATATGTTCAGTGTTCAGCATTTGGACAATCCAATGAATTTAAATAGGCTCATGTATTTGTTATAAAAAGGACTCTCACATGATAGTGACAAACACAATGGTGACATCACTATTCTCAGACCTTTCAAAGCATTGCAGAAAAAAGTGCGGATAAAAGCGTCGCAATGACAAAATGAGAAAATAAAAGAATGACATGAAAGGTAAGCTTTGCGTTTTTGTGTAAAAGCAAGTTGGCAAGGAAGAATAGAGAAAGAGGAGTGAGTGTGTGGTGTGTGCTAAGGATGCCTCTGCTTTTCAGTGACAAAGCCTGATTCATGTAAATAACTGAGACAACCTGCTGACAACAACAGAGCAAGCAGTACGCGTGGAAAAATCCGCTGTGCTTTTAAAAGAGTTCCTGCAGTAACGTTAAAGAAAGAAGAAGAAGTAGAAAAAAAAGAACTTCAGATTGCTTAAAACAACTTCTCAGCAACGTCACTGAGAATAAGATACAGTTATGGAGTGACAATGGTGGATACTGAAGTAACTCCTAAAATACATTGCCTTGTACAAGTATTAACCCCCCTCCCCCATAAGAACATTCCCATAGTGTTATAAACTTGAACTCAAATAGACTTTATGTTATGAATCCACACCGCATAGCCATGGAATCCAGGGGTGGGTGGTTGGGGAGGTTGGGGGTGGGGAGTGGTTTAATCAACCTCCCAGCAAATTCAACCCAAGAGTAGATCGTCTGATGCTAAAAGAAGTCCCCAAGAACCAAAGGTTTTAATCACAGGTTCTGCTAGTAAGTCTTGCAGCTGTGGATGTCAAAGTGCAACCAGTTGACATTAGAAGCCACGTGATTTGTTGAATAGAGTTAATTAATGTGCCATGTGATCTCGCTATAAATATACATTTTCCACACCGTGGAAAAAACCAAGCATCACAGCATCGAAAACACAACCTTCTGCAATCTACGTCTTTTTCATCAGTACTTTCTATTAAAAATAGCCTCTCCACTCATTTTTGTAATTAAAAACTCTAGACATGCCACGAAAATAACCTTTTCAACCATGAAATTTTAATGACGAAAAAGTAAACAACTTCCCTCTGAGCTGAATACGTCAAAGTGAGCATTAGCCATGCTATGTAGGCTAGCGTGTTTTCTTGCTTTCCCTGGTGGCGTGCCATTAAATAAAACATTAGCGATAAACAAACAACACAAGGATGCGGCATGAAACATTCAAACCACATGAATAATAGTGGAGATCCTGTTGACTTCTAGTTAGATTAGCTCCAGTAGTTCATGGCTAACATTATGAAATGTAGTTATAAGTTTGCCTGTGCTTAATCTTTCCTAATTAGCCATTAAGCCTTGGCAGTTGAATAAATACAGTACTGCGACGTAATTAAACGATAACATGCTTGAACAGATTAAAGGCAAGCTCCAGCACTGGAGAAGTCATTTGAACAAAATTAGGTGTAAGAACAAATCAAGTGACTTACCTGTCATCGTTTTCATAAGCATAGAGAAGCAGGGAGAATAAAAGAAAGAGAACAGGATGTGTTAGAGTTAGAACCGAGTAACAGTCTTTCCATATAGAAACTGAAACACACACAGTACAGAAAACAATATAATTAACAATAATGGTTACATGGCACCTGCATAAACTTCTGAATAAAGTAAACCTACAAACCTTATTCCAACGGATGTTACCCATCATAAAGATTTGAATTAGTATGACCAAAAGCATATACCATATTTAACAGACTTATAAATGCTTATCCCAACTATCATAAAAAAAACTGTACAATCAACATGTATATAACTGATATAAAATAACAAACATTTATAAAGGCTTATTTCAGCACCTGTCATAAATATTCAATTATGTATAAAACAAAGCATATAACTAATTTAAACTCACAAATATTTATAAATGCTTATTCTAACTTTCCTAATGATTAAACCTAGAATGACGAGAAAGCTGCTAAAAACTCAAATATTTATAAATTCTTATTGGGGCGGCTGTGGCTCAGTCGGTAGAGCGGGTTGTCCACTAATCCACTAACCGTGGGGTTGGCGGTTCGAATCCCCGCCCGGGTGATCCCATGCCGAAGTGTCCTTGGGCAAGACACTGAACCCTAAGTTGCCCCCAATGGCAAGCTAGCACCTTGCATGGCAGCTCTGCTACCATTGGTGTGTGAATGTGCTCTCATTAGTAAGTCGCTTGTAAATGTAAAATGTAAAAAAATGATATTTCTGTAAAGCTGCTTTGAGACAATGTACCATTGTAAAAAGCGCTATACAAATTGATAAATTATTATTCAACAGATGTCACCAGTCATAAAGATGACATTTTGTATGCCTAAAAAAAAAGCACATGACTGAGATAACCTAACATAAACATTTATAAATTCTTATTGCAACAGATGCAACAAATCAGTACAAATAAAAAGCATATAACTGATATAAACCTACATAAATGCTTATAATCCGTTATTCCAATGGATGTCACCACTCATAAAGACAAATCAAAAAGCACGTGTGATATTAACCTGCATACATGTTTATTAAGACTTATTCCAACAGGTGCCACCTGTCATATAGACACACCTCAGTATGACCAAAAAGCATATAACTATCATAAAGATGCAAATTAGTATAACCAAGAAACACACATAAACATAAGTAAACATATACATAGACACACACACACACACACACACACACACACACACACACACACATATATATATATATAAAATGCAATGCGTGTTTGTGTGTGTAAATATGTATATATGACACAGCTAGTGTATTGCGACACATTCTGGGTCTAATTCTGGGTCAAAAGACTTTGTCAGATACGTATAGAGGTGATGTCACAAAGCAGAGAAAATATACAGTGTCTTTGAATTGTCATAAGTATTCATGAATGCACTTTTTTATTTATATACTATACACAACTCTATTATAGTGTAATGTCAAAATCTTCACTAGGTACTATAACAGTCCTATATGAATTTCCCCCCTGGGGGATCAATAAAGCATCTATCTATCTATAAGCAGGTTTACTTGGTGAACTTTGGATGAATCTCACTTATTTCCATTATGTCGTTCTGACATACCAGAAATACACTGAGCTAGTTAGCCATCATGACGTTATACCATACGTCAGCCTAGAAGGTGTGATAACCTAACCTTATGCCAGAAGAAATCTCACTTCACTTACTTATATCAACATCAAAATTGAATAATGGAGTCTTTCTGAAAAGTGAAATCCATTGCCATATGCATTTATGAATGTTTCATAAATGTATGCATTTATGAATCCTGGCCCGGGTGATCCCATGCCGAAGTGTCCTTGGGCAAGACACTGAACCCTAAGTTGCCCCCGATGGCAAGCTAACACCTTGCATGGAAGCTCTGCTACCATTGGTGTGTGAGTGTGCTCTGTAAGTCGCTTTAGATAAAAGTGTCTGCTAAATGAATAAATGTAAATGTAATGTAAATGTTTACATTGGGTTATATCAGTTGTCGAATGGTGGACATCTCTGAATTGGCTACGCATCATCCAGGTCAATGCTACACAATGAAGTGGTTGAGGAGATTTCCTCCATACAATGTAAAATGGCTTTGGGTGTCTAGAAAAGCGCTGTATAAATCTAACTGTAATTAACTGCCTAACTAACATGCCAAATTAAGGGCAGGAAACCCCTACCTCCCAGAAGAGTGAAAGTAATACATGGTATAACTACACATCCAAATCTACAGTAATACTGATTGAATAAGGCAAGATGACTGGCAAAATATAAAATATAGTGCATGTTCTTTTATGAAAACAACCATTTCACAGGCTTAATTTAAGTACCATTGTCGTCGGAGGTGTGAAAGCGGAATGCTTATCTACAAAGAAAACGTCACCGTAGTTATACTCAATGTAGTCATCCTTTTAAGAAACTTTTGATGATTTTGAATTTACTTCATTCAAATGCGTACATGGGTTCCATGTGATTGAACTGAGTTACATTAACGCGGTTTGTTTTTTTTTGTACATCCAAGATGATTTGAATAAAATCAAGCTCCACACTGTCATCTGAGCTAAGGATCAAATCAAGGTTGGTGGCTTTCAGCAAGAGCCACACTACCACTCATGGTATGAGCACGATAATTTAAACACTATAGTTTTATATGCTATAGTACCGGTCAGTGCCAACATCCCCAAGATTTCATAATGTAATTGTGTTGAAGTTAATCGATCAAGCACACTATACACAACACAATCTTGCATTGAGAAACTTGTTTAAATGAAGATTAGCATAAGCAAAGAAATCACGTTTTGATGCGAGATGTAATATTTTATATGTCATCTTTTTTCTTAAATCCAACCGACCACATATTCTGAGTTCCACTCCCCCCCCCAACATATATTAAATGCTATAATAATTTTATTGCAAAAACAGACCTCGGCAAATATAATACCTGCATAGCGGTAGTAGGGATTTGAATGCACAATCTCTGTTCCTAAAGGGACTTTAGGTGTAAATAAAATGACAGATAAGTGATTCTATATGCAAGGACACCACTCTTTATATTATGTTGCCGTTTTAAAGAGATAGAAATGACTGGAAATTTCATATGCATTAAGACTAACATCATGTTCATCATAAATCTCGTCCACAGACCATGTTAGTAAATCAGTCAATTTTGTGCTATCAAGTTTGCAGGTTTAACCCACAGAAAACTTTTGCAAATCAGGGCCACAGTGTTAGCGGAGGATGCTGCCCGAGAGATGAATGGATGCCGTCAGGGCATTCGGGGCAGATGGATGGATTGCACTCATGACTGACCCGCATTCGAGGAAAAGCTGCTCCAGTGAAACCGAGCCTGCACTCAGAGCTTGAAATCTCCATTCAGAGGCTTTTAAAGCCCCAGAGTCAGAGCGAACGAATTTATTTAGTTAGTTAGTTAGTTTTTGGTCGAGAACATGTGCTTTATGTGTTTGTTGCTAAGAATAGATGAGAACAGGGGTTTGGAAATCCTGTTTCAAGGTTGCTCAAGCTTGTAAGAAATAGCTGTAAGAAAAGGACAGTGTGTGTGTGTGTGTGTGTGTGTGTGTGTGTGTGTGTGTGTGTGTGTGTGTATGTGCATGCACATGCAGGGATGTTCAAGATAATGCCTCGAGGCTATAGAGTATCAACTGGAGATGATTTTTGAGTTGTGCAAAAAAAAAGAAAAAAAAAAAGGAGAGAGCCTTCCGCAGGGAAAGGGCTTTTAATCAAAGAAAAGGAATCAATGACAGCTGACACACACACACACATACCCACGACATTCTCTGCTTCATCTAAAGCCCACCTAGGGCAAAACACAGCCGAGATGAGAAAAATCAGTGCAGGTATGCACACATGCACGCACACACACACACACACACACACACACGTAGATATTATTTTCTGCACCCATATAAGATGAGAGTGACAAAAGCTGAAACTTCAGTACCTTTTCTGCTGAATTCGAGAATTTTTAGCAGCTAACTGGGTCATCAGTGTGTATGTGTGTGAGTATGCATATCTATATGTAGGTGTGCAAATAAAATGGAGGTGGGAGAAGGTATGAAGTCTGAAAATGTCTTTAAATATGCAGTAAAAACGACACATGACTAAATATAATCAGGGGAAACGTCTTTGGTACTTCCTCTGAAGCAGGACTTTTTGGCTCTTAATCTTTGTGAACTCTTTTCTAATGTTTATATTTTAACATTTTTACATTGATCCGAAAGAAGGCATCCAGACCTTTTTGTTACCTTATCTGGATCGGTTCGTGAAAGACGATGATGCTTCCACCCACACCTCTGTAATTAAACACACTCTTGGCTTCTCTACCTCATTTAGCCTGGATTAACTGACTAAAGAACACTGCTATCTGATACTTACACTGCAAATTTAATTGACTAGATTTGTGGCACTGTGTACCGTACTTCACTCGTCTGACCCTGGTCTTCCTCTCCATGACTTCATTCTCTCGGTCTGTCTTGCTACCTCTCTCACTCATCAATCTATCAACTCTCTAAAACAAACAGTCTGTATCGATTACTAACTGGTATCACTGATAGTATTTAACTACTGCATAATAACTAACACACCTCCAGGGTCCGGGACTCGAGTCCCGCCGGGGCCATGTGTATGTGGAGTTTGCATGTTCTCCCCGTGTGTCGGGGGTTTCCTCCGGGTACTCCGGTTTCCTCCCCCAGTCCAAAGACATGCATGGTAGGCTGATTGGCGTGTCCAAAGTGTCCGTAGTGTATGAATGGTGTGTGAGTGTGTATGTGATTGTGCCCTGTGATGGACTGGCACCCTGTCCAGTATGCACCTCGACTTGTGCCCAATGCCTCCTGGGATCGGCTCCAGACTCCCTGTGACCCTGATAAAGGAGTAAGCGGCAGAGGATGTATGGATGGATGGATGGATAATAACTAACACCTAAAATTACAGTCCACTCCGAAAGTATAGGAACGGCAAGGCCAATTCTTTTGTTTTCGCTATACACTGAATACATTTGGGTTTGAGATCAATATCATGAATATGTGACCACAGATCAGAATTTTAGCTTTCATTTCCTGATATTTACATCTAGATGTGTTAAACTGCTTAGAACATGGCACGTTTTGATTAAAGACTGCATTTGTTGTTAAAAAAGGATAAACCAGTATAAAGACCAGAGAGTGATCTATGGGAGAAATGCAAGCAAATTGAAGCTGGGAAAAGAGGCAAACAGATGATCAGCTAGCAGACTGTGGACCTAGCAAAGTATCTCACCGGACTGCGGCCCTGTTTACACTAGTGCGTTTTCGTTTTAGATCTCATAACTGTTGCTATGGCTACACTACTCCTCTGTTTTTCGAAACTTGAAAACGGAGGCTTTTGGATATGCCGAAGACCCCATTTTAGTTTGAAAACTCCGGGCTTGCATTTCAGTGCAAACACACCAAAACGCAGACATTTGAAAACGAAGGCGTGGCTACCCACGATTGCTCCTTGATTGGGTCTTCTGGATCATTGCGTATCCTTCCCTGATTCGTCAAGCCCCTACCATTTGACCATTACACTACCTTGATCGTATACACAACAACATGGAGACTGAACCGCAAGCTTTGCTGGCTTTGTCGTCATTCTTAGCAGCCATTGTGCAGTTCAATTCTGTATTTTCTAATACTGCAGCTGCCTACATGTGCAAGAGGCGAGCCATGATTAGAGCGACTGGCAACAAATCTCACTTTAAAGCGGCGTAAGCCCTACATTAAATGCCGGTTTTTACACAGTGTGCATGAATGGTCATGTAACATGCGTTTGCTGTCGTGTAGTGTCGTTGGAGATCGTTTCTGAAACACAGTGGAAATGCCAGTGTGGATGAGGATCGGTTTCATTTTAAAATTGTGTTTTAAAATGAAAACGCACTAGTGTAAACACGGCCTGAATGAAGCACTTGAAAAAAAAATATCGTTAGCAGAGACAATCAATGGATTAAACAATAGCCAGAGTTCAGTGACTCTTGTTGGTTAAACAAGAGCAGATCTTTGTGTTGAATTTTATCCAATCCAATGCATTAGTATATCCAATCAAATGCATAGTTCATCCTTTCCGATTAGTGAACTGACAATATAACCGAACTTCTGATGAAGAAATTTGAAGGATATGGACATTTCATGTAGTGCGACAGTACAATCATAAACCTTTAAGTACTTTAAGAATATGCACTATGTATACACTATGTATACATTCTTCAATTTCACTTGTTACAGAAAGCAAACAGTCCAAAACATGAACTACACAGACTTCGCTTGCACTGACAATGACTTAATATTGGCTCATGACTGAACAATAAGGCATCATCCAAGGCTGCTTAAATAGGGGAAACCTCAGGTGTAATAAATCAGGCCTAATTAGAGTAGCAGAGTTCAGCATGAGTCTGGAGAGAGGCGCCCCCTGCCAAACAGGAGGGACATCGCAGTCCAGGAGTTCTTACAAGTGATTATCCATGTGCTGGAGGTTTATTTCATAAACAAAATAAAACAATAGTTGCGTTTACATGGACAACAGTAATCCACGCTTAACTTGATTAAGACCATAATTTGATTAAGAAACTACCATCTAAACAGCAATTTTTACTTACCTTAATCTCATTAATGTCATAATCTAATTAAGCTCTAATCGAATTAAGACATGTGGAGTACTCCTGTTTTAGTCGTATTATGGACGTGTATTACTGACATGTAAACACCTTAATCACATTATGAACATCGTGTGAGAGTTTTCCCCGCATTTTGCGACAGGACACGATCACACACGGCAGTGCTTTGTTATGGCGAACAAGAGAGTTCGGCTGCGTCCCAAACCGCATACTTACCTACTATAGGCCTGTAGTGGGGAAAATACATGTATCTCGGCAACTATATATACGGTAAGTATGCGATTTGAGACGCAGCCCATGGCTTCAAGCAGTCGTCTATTAGTATGTACAGCATGTCAAATAATTAACTGCACTTAAAGCGTTCATAATTTTTTAAAATAAAAACACCCAAAACTGTATATGGTAACATAACAAAGATGAACTGTATGTCAATACGTGAAATTCTGGAGGGATGTCAGACGGCGTGGCGCGGTGATGTAATGACGCGGGCTCTTAATCTGATTATGATCTATAACATGTAAAACAGGTACATGACAGGAATATTCTAAAAGCGACTCATATAAACACCTTAATCACATTATTATCTTAATCAGAGCAAGGTCAAAAATTAGATTACTGCTGTCCATGTAAACGTAGTCACTGATCCAAGAAAAAGGTCAATAACCGAGGCAAATTCAAGAGAGTGGTCAAGAAAATTAGGCAAGGGTCAAGGTACGTGTGTCACGAATGAGAGCTGAGACGGATGCAAGTGCAGTTTAAGTGATGTTTAATAACAGAAAATAAATCCAAAATGTAAGGCAAAGTTCAGGCGATGTACAAACAGGCAAAACAAACACGTTAATCAAAACAACAGGCAAACGAGTCAAGAACCCGAATGATCAGCACAGGACAAGCACGGCTTGAAAAAATCAGTTGCACAAGACAAAACTGTTCTGGTGACTGAAAGTCTTTTTAAAGGGTTCATGTTTGCACAGACGTCTGGTGACTGAGCGTGATTCAGTGTGTGTGTGTGTGTGTGTGTGTGTTCTGGGAAGTCCTGGGTGGCCATGTTTGTATGCCATGGTGTCTGTTGGGAAATGGACTTCATGAATTGGTCCTTATAATATGCAGTACTCTGTGACCTTGGTGTGCAAAACAGGACAGGAAATGCATGAACAGTTCAGTTCTCAGGGGAGAGTGCCTTCTGTCGTTGCTCAAATTATAACTCCATTCCAATCCTCCACAACATAAGAACCTTGTTTTCTGCATCCCTCAATCTAAGGTAATGTACCCATCATTATCAGGAGATTATTAATGACCTGCCCTACCATCGACCTCTGGGACCGCTGTGTTGTTAATAAGGACCAAGTTCACCTTTAGTGATATCTTTTTTCCCGAGGGATCCCGTTTAAATTCTACTCATGCCTGACATTTTTATTACTAGCTTTATCGTTCCATTATGCACTTCTATTATCAAGTGCTCTCTCTTTTTCTTTCAGTCTCTTGCTATCTACGAATCTCTATTTCTTTACTTAAATGTATTTTTTTAATCTCTTGCTCTTTTCTTTCCATCTCTTAAACATCTGGGGAGGCCCATGGAGAAACCCTTCTATGAGAGAGAGAGAGAGAGAGAGAGAGAGAGAGAGAGAAAGTGAGTATGTACTATAAGGGAAGCAAAAGGCACAGCTCAGCATATAAGATCAAGTGCCTTCAGGCCAACAACGCTCCCTATAAATCCAGAATTTTATGTATTATAAATGAATTTCTAAAGCGAGTTAAGACAAATGAAGTTATCAGACAATCAACTTTAGCCACTTGAACAGCATGGGGCAAGTAGGCTATAGATCAGGGGTATTCAACTAAAATTTGTGATCTAGCTACATAAAATGCTTGTTTATAATGTTCCTTTTTTAAATACAAGTAGTTATGGTACGTTTCATAGTTTCGGAACTGGAAATTTTTATCTGGGTTGGATTTGGAAAGTAGAGAATAAACACATAACTCTCTGTACTACCATAATCTAATTGACCAGACAAAATAATTCAACAATCCCCAAATTATTCATTGCTTTGGTATTGCTGCATCTCCCATTTTGCTCTCCACTGTCAACAAAAATGGTTCAGTGATTGATCCTGGTTTAAAATTACACCGACCACGTCTTGTGCTTTTGATGAGTCTGTATGAATGCTGGTTTCGCCAAAGGGTGCTTTAAATGTGCATAGAGGATGCTTGTGACCTCTTTAAAATTCCAAAATAAGAAATGGGCCACTCTATGACTTTATACACCACATGGGTCGGGAAAAAAAAACAAAACATGTGGGACAACGTGTGGCGTTTGTGACGGGGCATGAGTCAATATTCATAACGTCTTTCTCATTCCCGCGAATTTTACTCCCTACTGAATGAGTAACATAGACCAGATGTTAAAAATCAGGATTTGGATCGTCTTTTAGAACAAGCACATCACTGACTGTTTTTATTTGAAGCAAGTTGCTGTGTAAAGGAGGCGAAAATCGAATATCTTTCAGTAGTTCGACAAATTAAAGTATAAGGGTTGAACAAACTATTATATCACAAATTCTCTTTGATGGGATTTAAAGACAGTTGGCAGCTACATTCGTATTGTATGTTTTAAAATGGATCAAGTCCATAATACTCTACTGGGTTAACACCATGTTTCATTCAAATACTACAAATGGTAAAATTGTAATGATTTGATCAGGGCACAAGGCGGGGGAATCCCTGCATGAGGTACCGACCCATCACAGGGCACACCCACACACACACATTCACACACACTACAGACAATTTGGAAATGCCAATCAGTCTCCAACGCATGTCTTTGAACTGGGGGAGGAAGCCGGAGTACCTGGAAACTCCGAAGTACGAGGAGAACATGCAAACTCCACACACAGAGACGGGATTTGAACTCCCGACCTCAGAAGTGCAAGGAAAATGTGCTAACCACTAAACTACCCCCCCCCCCCCCATCTGCTGTACTTTTGTGTAATTTGCACTTTGTCTGGACAATGTCGTTCTTCTCGTTCACTGTTGATGATGTGTGAAAGATGGGCTGAACAGAATGGAAATCAAACGTAAGCGTTTTGTTTCACTTTGCGATGTACTGACATGACTGTCACTGATAGGCCGCATGAATCTCAAGCCCCAGTCTCAATATTGTGTTTTTTTTCCCCTCTTATGAATATCGGTGTGCTCGTTTCCACCAAAGTCCAAAATATTCTGGCGTCGGATATTTATTAATAGCAAATAAAATGACGTCGAGGCAAACCTTAAAACCTTACATACCCCCACTGGCGTATTTATACTAGCCGTCCCTGCTAGCTACCGTGTAAAATTGTGTGTAATTTTCAGCTTACTCTAAAGCACTGAATTATTTAAATGTTTCCCTCCCTTTCTGCACTCTTGTTATCCCTTTTCTTCTTTTACTTTTTTTCTCTCTGTCTCCTTCTGATCTGTAGCACTGAGTAGTGGCACTTCAAAGAGCAGGTACTCTCTGTCTATTTCATTCCTAATTCATTTCTTTGACTGTCCTCCTTTTCCCTCTACTCTAACAAAAAAAAAAAAAAAAAAGAAATATGAATGATAAAGCTCTTTCACGCCCTTTTGTTCAGGAAAGGCAGAAACAAAACAGTCGTAAAATCCTGTTTACCAGCGAATGTATGTGCATTATTTGGGACTAGTCTCTCACTGCTGTTTCAGTTCATTAGGCAAAAATATAAAAAGTAATGCTGTTCCATTACTGAGCTGCCAACATTGTGTAACGGAAACTAAAAGGCTTATGATCCCATCACATCCTGCACAACAGTTTTTTCATATCATCTTAAAGAGGATAGAGCTTTTATTTATATATATATATATATATATATATATATATATATATATATATATATATATATATATATATATTTGCTTTACTAATGGTGTGTTTGTGAAGGGAAGATCACAGCAGAATAAAAAGCGACAAGACAGGATTGACTCAATGTGTGGGTGAGATGGAAAGAATGGTACATTATGAGATCAAAACATTCCATATGCATTTAGAGATTGCATTATAATGTACTAAATGCGACTGTTTTGATTTAGGATGTCTTCAAGGCTAGTTCAGTATCACTTATAGCATGTGATCTATTGCCAACTTTATTACAATGCATTACTGTGCATTCATGTCATGGCGAAATTACAGTTAATGCATTTAATAATTATGAGATTTTTTGGGGGGGGGTGGCTTTATGGTTAAAAATGTTTGCCTTGCCTGTCTGTGTGGGGTTTGCATGTTCTGCCCATGCTTCGGGGTTTCCTTCGAGTACTCAGGTTTGCTCCCCCTGTCCAAAGATATGCATTGTAGGCTGGTGGGCATTTCCAAATTGTGCGTAGTGTGTGAATGGGTGTGAGTAATTGTGCCCTGGAATAGGTTGGCATCCCGTCCGTGGTGTCCCCTGCCTTGTGCCCAGAGTTCCCTGGGATAGGCTCCAGGCTTCCCCATGACTGTGTAGGATAAGTGGAATTGGAAAATGGATGGATGCATGGATGATATTCTACTCTAAGCTGTTTATCACCTCAGACTCATAAACAAGTTTATGAATTCACACAACACCTAAACAACATTTACTGATTTGTAGACACAAAAGGCAAAATTATACTAGTTGTTATACGAGTCAGCCAATCATGTGACAGCAGTAAAATACATAAAAACCTGCAGATACAGGTCAAGAGCTTCAAACATTTGTGTGCGGGAGAAAAACAAACAAACAAAAAGGATTTCAGTGACTTTGAGTCTGGCATGACATTTGTTGGTGCCAGATGGTCTGGTTTGAGTAATTCTGCTGACTTCCTGAGATTTTCACACAGAACAGCCTTTAGAGTTTACACATTACTGAGAATGGTGTGGAAAACAACAGCAACAACAACAAAACCACCCAGTTCTGTAGGCAGAAACGCCAAGTTGATAGGAGAGGTCAGAGAAGAGTGGCCAGACTGGTTTGAGGTAACAAGAAGTTTATGTAAATAACCACTCTTTACAACCAGGGTGAGCAGAAAAGCATCTCAGAACACACACCATGCCCAACCTTGAGGTGGATATACTAAAACAGCAGAAGATCACGTCAGGTTCCACTCCTGTCAGACTCACTCAAATTAGTCAGCTGAAGATTGGAAAAACACCAATTGACATTTTTTTCCAAAATGCAAAGGAAGAAATAGCCTTGTTATTGAAAAAGATGTTAGCCCTGTAAGCATTTAACATCACATATCGGTTGCTGTGGCATACAACAAGGAGGCTAATTTCACATCACTCCAGATTTAAGCCCTGTTTCATCAATGTTCCATTAACGACCAAAGCATGATAATTGAGTCATATATTTCTTTTTCAGTCTCTCATACTGTCTTTCTTCCTTCCAGCCCCAATCTTCCTCTCCATCGTATCTTCTTCATGCAAGCGATTACAAGCTTCAATATATAACACCACCTAATCTCCCCTGGCTTTCTATTTAAAAAAAAAAGAAAAAAAAAAAAGGAGAATTTAAATCAATGCAAAGCCAGCTGTCTTGGAATGACATGGTGATTAATATGAATTCCGGAGCCTTTAATTTCATTTTTCGGAAGCTTTATTACTAACATAAAAGATGAAAGAGGTTTAAGAGTGAAAGAGTAATGGCAAAACAGCAACTCCATTTCCCAGAATGCACCACGAACTACAAACGTGGCTGACAACTAAGCCTCCCAATGGAACACAGAGCCACCTCACCTTCTTCTGAAAACTAATCACACACACCTGTTTTCTATCACACCCCACTACTGTACTTAAGAGACTCTTGCACACCTCCATGGTGAAGTATACGCTCAGTTGACTTGTCACTGTTGTTTACAAAGCCTTTTTAATTTTGTTATTCCCTCGAATTTGAATCTCTGCCTTGCCTAGTTTGGATTGTTTTCAGGATGGTTTTACCCTTGCCTGTCTATGGATATTGATTTCTGCCTAACCCTGTGCATTTATCTTCTCATTGAACTACCATACCCTCACTTGTTTCCATCTCAGCCTCCATTACATGACAAGTATGATAGATACAGGAAATGTTTTTATGTTTGCGTTATATCAGAAGACTATATGGTCAGAATTTGTTGAGTTAACTAAGGAAGTTAAAGAAAAATAATTCATATATTATTAAGCTAGACTGTCTAAGATACTGAATTTTCAAAAAAGAACATGTTGCCAAAGGTTAAGCAAGTATGCCATTGAACACTCCCTCTACCAGGTAAGTTAATGTAAAAAAACTTTTTGAAAACTGTCCCAAACTTGTTAATTCCCCCCTCATTAATCATCTGCTTACAGAATAGCACTTGATCCAACACATTTTATTAACCAACAGTTAATAAAATAATTTGTGAAATCATACTGTGCACATAGGGTTTCTTTTTTTATCATGCTTGTCCATAGCTATAGAAGGGTTATGTCCTTCAGTGCTACGAAAAAAGTATTTGCCCCAATCCTGATTTCTTCTGTTTTTGTATATGTGTATATGTCATACAAAATTGTTTCAGAAATTAAAACAAAATCTAAGATAAAACAAATGCAATCAAAATACAGTTTCTAAATGATAGTTATTTATTGAAGTAAAAAAAAAAAAAGTTATATAATACCGACTAGGCCTGTGTGAAAATGTATTTGCCCCCACAGTTACTAATTCCCCAAATCTATGAACCTGCATTCATAATGGGACTAGACAAACCCAGGCCTGATTACAGCAAACCCTGTTCAATCAAATCAACACTTAAAAAGAACTTTTTCAACAGCATGAATTTAAAAGGTTAAAAGGTCTTACCCAGTAACCCAGTCTGAGCAGGGTTACAAAGCTATTATAAAAGACTCTGGGACTCAAAAGAACCACAGTGAGAGTCATAGTCTCCAAATGGAAACACTCAGCACAGTAGTGAACCTTCCCAGAAGTGGCCGACCTTCCAAAATTTCTCCAAGAGCACAGCAACTACTGTGTCTTGCGATAGTATTCGCCCCCTTGAACTGTTCGACCTTTTGGCACATTTCAGGCCTCAAATATAAAGATATAAAACTGTATTTTTTTGTGAAGAATCAACAACAGGTGGGACACAATAATGAAGCGGAACAAAATTTATTGGATATTTCAAACTTTTTCAACAAATAATAAAAAAAAAATTTGGCGAGCAAAATGATTCAGCCCCTTTATTTTCAGTGCAGCAAACTCTCTCCGGAAGTTCAGTGAGGATCTCTGAATGATCCAATGTTGACCTAAATGACTAATGTTGATAAATAGAATCCACCTGTGTGTAATCAAGTCTCCGTATAAATGAACCTACTCTGTGATAGTCTCAGAGGTCCGTTTAAAGCACAGAGAGCATCATGAAGTACAAGGAACACACAAGGCAGGTCCGAGATACTGTTGTGGAGAACTGTTGTGTTTGCCACAAGCCACCTGGGAGACACACCAAACATGTGGAAGAAGGTGCTCGAACTTTTTGGCAACAATGCAAAACGTTGTGTTTGGCGTAAAAGCAACACAGCTCAGCACCCTTAACATACCATCCCCACTGTCAAACATGGTAGTGGCAGCATCATGGTTTGGGCCTGCTTTTCTTCAGCAGGGACAGGGAAGTTGGTTAAAATTGATGGGAAGATGGATGGAGCCAAATACAGGATCATTCTGGAAGAAAACCTGATAGAGTCTGCAAAAGACCTGAGACTGGGACGGAGATTTGTCTTCCAACAAGACAATGATCCAAAACATAAAGCAAAATCTACAATGGAATGGTTCACAAATAAACATATCCAGGTGTTAGAATGGCCAAGTCAAAGTCCAGACCTGAATCCAATCGAGAATCTGTCAAAAGAACTGAAAACTGCTGTTCACAAACGCTTTCCATCCAACCTCACTGAGCTCGAGCTGTTTTGCAAGTAGGAATGGGCAAAAATTTCAGTCTCTTGATGTGCAAATCTGATAGAGACATACCCCAAGCGACTTTGTTGAAAAAGTTTGAAATATCCAATAAAATTCGTTCCACTTCATGATTGTGTCCCACCTGTTGTTGATTCTGCACAAAAAATGACAGTTTTATATCTTTGTTTGAGGCCTGAAATGTGCCAAAAGGTCGAGCAGTTCAAGTGGGCCGAATACTTTCGCAAGACACTGTACTCATCCAGCAAGTCAGAAAAGAGCCAAAGACAACATCAAAGGGACTACAGGCCTCTCCTGCATCAATAAAGGGACTGATGAGTCAAAAGTGGAACTGTTTGGAAGACAGGGGTCCCGTTACATCTGGTCTAAGCCAAACACAGAATTCCACAAAAAGATTATCATACTTATGGTCAAACATGGTGGTGCATTTATGATGGTGGTAGGATGCTTTGTTGCTTCAGGGCCTGGGCAACTTGCAATAATTAAGGGAAACATTAACTACCTCTACCAGGAAATCCTAAAGGAGAATGAACAGTCTTTTTTGTATTTACACAGGTTGTCTTTGTTTTATGTTGTATTTCATTTTACTGCTTCAGGGCCTGGGCAACTTGCAGTAATTTAGGGAAATATGAATTCTGCTCTCTACCAGAAAGTTGGATGTTGGTGTTTGACAATGTTTTTGCTTAAAAAATAAATAAATAAATAAATAAAAAAATAACAGAAACTGTATTGTTTTTGTTTTTTACTCAGGTTGCATTTATTTTTATGTTGTATTTCGTATGAATATCTAACGAATGAGATGTACACAAAACAGTGTAAGTCATACATCTATCTGATGAAAAAGACCAATGAGCATAGCCACAAGGTGCGACATACTGCTGAAGCTCTGCACCTTTCCTCTACCACACTTTGTCCTGCCCCTGACACATGCTGGCTTGTAAAATTCTTTCTGAAGACTTTGTCTGGCATCTCTGGTCTCTTGGTTCATAAATCACACCTAAAGAAAGCATCCTGGAAATATTGCAGAACAGTTGCTTGCCCTCATTCACACTTCTTCTGCCCATCTATCTTCATAAGCAGAAGGCCATAAAGCTTTAAAGCTTGTTTAAATAGCTCAGTTTCTCCCCGAGTGTCTAGTAGACAGTCCTGCCACTCTCCATCTCTGCGTGGGACTACTCGTGGGATAGTCTAGGGATTAGGCCCTGCCAATCGTAATCAGGATGATAATGTTACTAAGACAACCTGAAGTCACTCTGGCTGAGAAGAAATTATGATTTTTTTTTGCTGTGAAAAATGTTTCCAGTAAAGGAACAATTTAATCAAAAACCTTAACTGTTATACAAATTACATGCTAATCGATTGGTTCTATCTTCTATGTTCGCATTGTATACCTATACTGCATAACCTATGGGTGACATCAGAAATGTTAGGTGCTAAGAGATGCTCCATTAGACTGTAACTATCTCTGTATCTTCACATCTTTCCTTTGTGTTTCTTCAATTTGGTCTAAGCTGTACCCAAGCTAATGGACTTGGTGCTACTCAAATCCAGGTATCAATCAGAGAGATAGCATATAGTGCACAAAAATGTTCAGTGTACCTTATAAAATCTATGAATGTTTACATATTTTACATTAGTTAACTCTATTCGAAAATATTCAGACAAAATGATCAGAAAGTGGCTACATCTTAACAAAAACCGATGAGGTTACCGTATTCACGCTCCAGTTTCCACCTTAGATAAGTGATTTGTGAATAGTCTATCAAAAATGTACTGTGTGGGTTGCCAGATCTGATAACTTTGTATTTTTATGTTTTCCATGGACAGTCAGGTCATGCTCTCTTTCTCTTCCTTACTTCTTTCATTCCCCCTGCTCTGTCTCTCGAGTTAAAAAAAAAAAAAAAAAAAACAGGCATGTGGTGGACTAATTAAACTCCATATGAGTGATCCTCTCCTAACCTGCAGATTAGCTCTCAGACTAATGATGGCTCTTCTCACCATTTCACTTCTCCACTTATTCATTAATCTGTCTGTTGTCTAAGGTCTTGAGTGACTCATGAGTATTCTCCGTGGCTGCTAGACTGCCTAAGTTCCTGACACTGACATCAGGAAGGCTGCACTGAGATAATCGTTGTCTTCTTTTATTATATTGTTTTTTTAGGATTAAATATGCATGCACACAGAACTTCTTTTAGATTTCCATGAAGAGAGCACTAGATCTCATCTAGCTATTTTATGACTTTTAGGATAAACCCACCAACAGCTCGTTAAAGGCTCAGCACACGGATATATAACGAATATTTTATTCACATTTTAATAATAACAGCGTTGGTAGACCTCAGCAAGTGATTATCCAACAAATGAGCACTCTAGGGACCTGGAATTTAAAAAAAAAAGGGTATAAATGTATGCTCTGAAGGTTTAGATGCCCCTCACAGTTCTATACATCTTAATAACCAATCATTTGTGTTAGAGAACAAGGTGTAGATTTCCTTAATGACTTGATTGTGGGATGCATGGACGGTCAAAGAAAAAACTCCACAAGTTTTGAGTGTAATTTCCAGAGTAATTAAGAGTGAAGAGTTGAGCTAATGAGTTTCAAAAATCGGTGGCTCTTGTGCTATTCCCTTGTCTTATCACCTGCCTTTGTGTCTCACCAGTGCCTTTTGCGACTTGGTAATGAAGTTGCTCTTTCCAATCAGCTCTGCCTGTTATGAATAATTACCAGCGCCAACATTAGCAAGCTTTCCCAGCTGCTGCTTGGCCCCGAGCATGGGCAAACACTTCAGTACGGCTCTCTTACAAAACCCCTCTTAATGCACGCGTGTGTCTGTGCATTCACATTCTCGTTCACTTGAATCAGTCCCACATGTGCCTACAAATGTAGCATCATATTTTAGCTAGCTATAATTGCTTTGAAAGCTAGTGATTAGCATCATAGCTAGCAGCTTAGCTGGTTGTGGTGAAAAGACGGGCTGTCCAGATCCCCAGCGTCTCCTGCTGTAATGAGCAAAACAGGATGTAAATGTCATTTTAATGCCACATGAAAGGCCACAGGGGAAGGCATTCTTTAATTTCTTGTCCATTTGTTGGAGAAGGAGGACCGGGGGGGACAGGAATGAGTTTATGCAATGAATGCTTGTGTGTTGGGTGATGCATATATCTATAGTGTGGCCACACTTATCATTAGTTTTGATGTAGAAGTACATACACATTGTAGGGCTTTGCAAACCTCTGCTATCTTAAAACCAATAAAAAACAGAGCAGGTGCCAGTAAAATGCAATAGATCGGATGGTAGTTTCTCCAGAGAGCTGATTCTCCCAAGATCCCAAAGATCTCCCAAACTTAACAGTTAGGAAAATCTGTACAATGGTACGAGCTGACAGGAAAGCTATGGTACCTCAAATAACCATTCTGTAACCAAATAATGTTCTACTCCAGTCAGCCAAGAACAGGAATCACAGGGGAACAGGATCATGGAAACTGGACATTTGATCTATTTTATTCAAACGCTAATCCAAACTATAAGCAGTGCTAATGTCCACAACGGCATGGCATCACTTATTTCCAAATAACTTTCCAATCTTTGCATTTGGCATTTATGTTCACGTCTTAATATTTAAGGAATAAGACTGTACTGGGTGAATTGAACAAATAGTTAACTGATCAAATTGGTGAAGCTCAAACCTGCCAAAAGTGGCAAATTCATAGTGGACTTAAGGACTCTATGAACACTTATAAAAGAGCATGTCGACTAATAGCTCTCAAAGCTTGCTGAGTGGATTTTGCCAAGATTTTCTTTAAAAGAAATCTATTTGTAACAATGTTTCAATTACCATAGTGCAATTCCTTAGTCAAATCTCTTCCGAGCCTCCAAAAAACCTTCAGTTGCCTTCGTAATCCTATGAAAATAGATTTCCATGTAAAGTCTATTAGGACCAATTCTACGCTGGTCCAGTGGTTCTTGGAGGTGAATTGTCATCCTCTCTTTTCTGAGGACTGCAGAAGCTTACCTCAATGATTGTCCCTTACGCTTGGCTAACTTCCTATTTAATGCACTGCTGGTTTGTTAAGCCCTGATGCAAGGGCCTTGACACCTCTGCCATTTTTACCCACACTTCAACTCTCCATGCACAAAGCCACCATCAGCCGTGGCATGTCTTCCTGACAACTGGGAGACATGTATAATATATATCAGCGTTACGGATAAGAGGCCATTAAGTAAGGATGATTGAGATAGAATACCACAAATGTCTGAAGCCTGAACCATGAAAAAGATGAAAAAAGCCTTTTTGTAGCAGAGCCCTGAAGTACTCTATGGCCATGTGGTTATCAAAAAAAAAAAAAAAAAAAAAACAGCAACAAAAACACAACAAAACACCAACATGTTGAACTCAAACTAAGCTGAAATTGATCAGACAGTTTTTAGATTAGAGAAAGATTGCACTGTTATAAGTCAATAATCCATCCATCCATTTTCCATACCACTTATCCTACACAGGGTTGTGGGGAAGCCTGGAGTCTATCCCAGGGTACTTGGGGCACATGGTGGGGGACACCATGGACAGAGTGCCAACCGATTGAAGGGTGCAATTTCACACGACTCTAGACAATTTTGGGAATGCCAATCAGCCTACAACTTTGGACTGGGGAAGGAAACAGGAATGCCCAGAGGAAACCACCGAAGCACGGGGAGAACATGCAAATCGAGGACAACCACTAAGCCACCATGTCCCCTATAGGACAATAACGATAGATGGTAGGATTTTACCATCCTAAAGTTGATCATTTTACAAAAACAGGGTTTCCGAAAATGTTTAATTCCTCTTGCACTACAAAAAATTACCAGTTTGACCCTGGAATGGTTGTTGGTGCCAGACAAACTGGTTTGAGTATTTCAAAAACTCCTGATCTCCTGGGATTCTCCCACACAACAAATTGGTGTGAAAAACAAACATCTAGTGTGTGGCAATTAGGGTTTGTAGTCGTAGTATTCATAGGGAATTCTTACCAGCTATTCTCGTTCGTTGTGTGAATTCAATTCAGTTTTTCTGATGATGGAGATTGATGTTGTGTCAACAGAAAAAAAAATGAGAGAGGTCACAAGAGTGAAGTCAGAAAAGAGAGAAAGGCAGAGCGTGGCTGTGATCGATAGGGTTAAAAAAAGTGTTGTGAAGAGTTGCTTAAGGCTCTGGGATCCTGCATATGAAGTGGTTGCTGTGCAAAGAAATGTGTGTTTTCTGCACTCCTGACAGAGCAGCCAGGGTCATCAAGCCCTAGATGAGCTGAGTAGGGAGGAAGGAAAGTGAAGATACTGGAAGTCGGAAAAAAATAACACCTGTTGACTTTTTCTAGAATCAATACTCTGACCTAGCACATACAAAATTTGATCACAGCTGTTATACTGGTTTTATACTCTCCATCCCTCTTTTGCCCACTTGTCTGTGAGAGGCCCCATTGTCTATAGCACAGTTTGACAAGAGGGCACTAAATGAGGTCCCCTTGACTCTGAGGGCCCATAAAAGAGCACTTACTCGCTCATTTAGAAGTTCTTCACTTGATGCAATTGGCTCTCCAGTTTCCCCAAGCTCTCTTTAATGCTTGACAGAAACATTAACGTGGTAGAAATTCTAGCCGAAAGTAAATACTGCTTCATGTATAGATGTGGAAAGTGATGGATTGTCATAATGGATGTTCTTTAATGGTTTATTTGGTTATCTTTGCATAAGAATGTCCATCCATCCATTTTCCAATCCAATTATTCCCAGAGAATTTGGGGCACAAGGCAGGGGACACCCTGGACTGGGTGCCAAGCCATCGCAGGGTGCAATAGCACAAATTCACACAATAGAAATTTGGAAATGCCAATCAGCCCACAACGCATGTCTTTGTACCTGAGTACCTGGAGAAAACCCCCAGAGCACAGGGAGAACATGAAAACACTAAAAACTTAAATAACTGTAAACGTATTGTGTGTTTAACTGGCAGTTTTTGGAAATACGCTCAAGCTCTGTTTTTAGCAGAAAGGGTATTGGTTCTGTGTCACCAATCATAGCTGTGCGAACATACGTCTTATGCCCGCTCAGAAAAATGTCCTGTGCCTGTCTCACAAATGAGACAGTGAGCAAGCAGAAAGCAAGAACACATGACTCAGTGCTCAGTGCTTGCAGAATTGAACTGCCCTCATACCCAACAGCTTGCTTAACTACACCACATTCTGTGTGCACTCAAATCACAAGGCCTTGTGCTTGTTTATACTTTAATAATACTGCTGTGCGCTCAGGTCAGCTGTTCTAATGCTCTCTATTAAAGATACTTTTTAATCGGGATATTTGACCCAACAATCAATGATAGTCTGTGCAAATCTACAGTCTGAGCTAGAAAGAAATCAGCCCTAAGCCTGATTTGTATAATTCTGTGTATTTTTAGTCAGAACCGTTGGTTAAGCCATTTGTTAACAACAAAATGATTACATGTAGGTCAAAATTTTTATTTATTTTTTCTCCTCAAAGACAGAGAAGGCTTAGCCCTGTGAGCCCACTTGCAATATTTATTATTTTTAGTTATGTTTGAGAGTTGGGTGGTAGTTTTCTAACTCAGACATTTTCAGCTCATCCGAAAGCACCCCTTTAGGAAATGTCAAGAGACTCCTCTGATTCAAGACAGCGTAAGAACTAGGTGTGTTCCACTGGGTAAGGCAGAAAAAGAGAGCTAGGGCAAACAGGACCAGTGAAAGAATTGAAAGAGATGAGGGAAGGTGCGAGAGACAGGTGACTTTAGGACGCCAGGGAGCACTGAATTATTGAACGGACAGATGATGTGGAAGGTGAATGCTTGCAACAGAGGAAGGACTCCTTCCAAAATCTCCTGGACACTTGGACGATTTCATCAGCCAGAAAAAAAAAAAAATCCGAAAGGTCAGGCAATAAAGGAAAGAGGGCAGAAAGAAAGAAGACAAGGAGGTAAATGGATGACAGAAATGATGTTAGCCAGCTAGAAACAGAAACACTCTAATAACAGGATGGGAAAAATGGACAAAGAGAGCGAGCGAGACTGAAGGAGGTTTCCTGCATCGGGGTTTGCAGTGTAGTGAGGTGTGTTAGATGTAAATGGTGCTTCTACAGGCTCCAGTGAAGACGATTACGTCTCAGTGATTCACACTCCAGACTGTATACAACGCATCATCTCTGACAGATGATAATCATCACTCTATCACTACTCACACACAGTGAGCTTAAAGTCATAGGTACAGCCTAACAGCACTCTCACTCAGTAGACGTACACCATGTTAAATGCACAGTTCAGTGAATTTTATGACAAGTCGGGGCGACTATTTCACAGCTACAGAATACATACTGGGAAAAATAAATGTTGTTTACATTTGAGGTCAGCATGCCGGACAGATCCAATAATTACGAGCCACTCGAACATATCACTCACACTAATGAGTGCTGAGGAAAACACAGCTGCCGCAGACAGGGCGGCCATCTTGGCTCCGTGCCTCAACTTGAAGACTTAGTCAGTGTTACGACTAGTGAACGACTTCTTTATGCACTTTCTTTTAACTACTCTTTCAAGTGTAGACTTAGTAGTACGTCATTAACGTATTGCATAATACAGTTTGAGAAATGAATACCTTTTTTACAACAAGTCAGAAAGACTTTATTGAATATGAAAGCTATAAACAGGATTATACACCTGTCGCTAAAGCCATTTACAACAATGCTATGAATGAAACATTAAAAGTAATGGGATTCCAAGAGGTTAATTAAAGAGTTAATTCGTGATTGGCCATCGTGCTGTGTTTGCTTTAGGAGCTAACAGAAGTGTGATGACTCATGCGAGTAAATCATGCATGAGAATATAAGCCGGGGTGCTTCGGCAAACAGTGCGTATCAAAACTGAATTCTGATTAGGGATAAAGTGTTCATTTACTGAAATGTTACAGCTTAAGTGAGAGGTTTTTGCCCGAGACGGATGCTGAACACTTCTGAGAGAACGGAAAAATCACACCCAAACATATGAACACACAAACATGATCGTTACCTAGAGTACTTCACGACCATGAAACTTAACTTGTGGCCTTGATATTTTATACACCTAATACTTTTGACGTTTCCTTCCTACAAATCTCTACTTTCTACATGTCTCTATAATCATATTTGGAAATTCATATATTTCCAGCATCGGGCAACTTCCAAGACATATCCCTAATTCCTACAGGTTTAACAGCAAGAATTAGATCGATCATAAGTATTTGGACAGTGACCCATTTTGCACTTTCACACCACGACAATGGATTTGAAATGAAACAATCATGATATGATTGAAGTGTAGACTTTCAGCTTTAGTACAAGGGGTTGAACAAAAATATTGCAATTAAACATTTTTTTAAAAATATTCCTTCCATTTTCACAGGTTCAAACGTAATTGGACAATTGCCTGCTAAGCAGTTTCATGTTTGTCTGTTTATTTCATGACAAATTAAGGAGATAAAGCCTCCAAAAATCCTGCCCAGTTCTGGAATAAGATTCGTTGGACAGATGAAACCAAGATTATCTTGTACCAGAATGATGGGAAACACAGCATATGGACAAGGAAAGAAAGAACTCATGATCCAAAGCATACCACATGATCTGTCAAACATGGTGCAGGAAGTGTTATGGCAATGGAACTAGCTCGCTGGTGTTTATTATTGATGTGATTGCTTATAGAAGTAGCAGGGTGAATTCTGCAGTGTATCGAGCTATACGTTTTGCTCAGATTCAGTCAAATGCTGCAAAACTGATAGGAGAGCACAGATGGATAATGACCCAAAACATAAAACCAAAGCAACCTCTTAAGGTTCTTAAGACAAAGAAATAAAATGTTCTTAAATGTCCAATGACCTCAACCCAATTGAGCATATTTTTTTCACTTACTGAAGGCAGAAAGAAGAAACTTAGTGTTTGGTGAAATCGACGGGTTCCAGACTTCAGGCAGTCATTGATTGGATTCATATCCACGTATTAAAAATAGTCCTTATATTTATAATTCTGTCAGTTTGTCCAATTACTTTTGAAAATAGGAGGGACTGTAATTCCTAAACGGTTAATACAACATTTTTGCTAAACCCCTTGAATTAAAGCTGAAAGTCTTCAACTTTGACTTATTTCAAGATTAGGAGTAAAATAATTGAAATATATTCCAATTTCTGCCATGACTACACAATCCAGTTTATTAATATACTGTACTGAAAAGGGTCGATCATTTCCCAGCCATTCTAGCCTAAAAACAAAGTCCAAGAACTGGAGTAGTCCCAACGAATTACAATTCAACCCAAGGCTGCACTCATGATATCCACGAAGTAACACCAAAACGATTTTGACCATTCACCAACATTATTTTTTGAACATCATGCATGCCAGGCTGATTAAGGCAAATGGAACAAAATAGACTGGGAAAATGGGACACTAAAAAGTCTGTGTATGTCTGGCTGTGTGACATTGCTTTGATTTCTGCAGTGATGAATTGGTGCAGATGAGCAAACACACATGTACCCACACATAAAGAGGCAGAGTGTGGTGCATTTCTATGGTCAGTGATTAAGAAATTACCATGATATGGCAGCACTTGACACCTGAATTGCAGAAATGTTTTAATTTGTTGAATTGGTTTAATTCTCACACCTCTCTTTTTCTCTGTCTCATTTAGCACAGTGTTTTTTTTTTGCCGTGGATTAAAAACACAGAAAAGGAGGCCACCCACTTTTCTCCTGATCTCTCCTTCATGCCTCTCGAGAGCGCATTTCACAGCACAGCAGGATGAGAGCGAGCAAGAGAAAGAAACAGAGAGAAAGAGAAATAGACAGAGACCCTGACAGATTCTCAAATATGAAGCAAAAATTACTCAAAAACAAAATAAGGACATAACAAATAAGCAGAACATAAGTCATGAATAAAAGATGACAACAATGGAATGGAGTTACCGGTACTATCCCATTTAATTATGTCATCATTTATATATATATATA
>JAFFST010052767.1:50790-64874 GCA_022414735.1 Noturus placidus
TATATATATATATATATATATATTATGCTCTGCACTTATATCAGTGTTTGATTTGGGACTTAACCGAACTTTATACATTATTCAGAATGATACAACTCATTTGATTGCTTGTATTTTCTCATTTGTAAGGCGCTCTGGATAAAAGCATCTGCTAAATGAATGAATGTGATGTAGCTGAGGTTGAGGAAACTATGCTGACTTCCTTTTCTTTCTTTTTTTTTTTAGTGGAAAAAAAAACCCTTCAGGTGCAGACCAAGATATGGATACTTGAAGTACTATACAGATGGAGTATTGTCATGTAGCTTTAACCAACAAAAAAAAAAAGGTGATTCCATAGAGTTCATATGTGCATCATGCTCTCCCATTCAATATCACGACTAGTTATCACTGGAGGTATGAACAAAGTTTAACTTGTGCCAATGAATGAACAGTTGATGCTGTGCTTAAATATATGAATCAGGGAATGTACAACAATGTTGTTCCTTCTTTTATTCTTGGCATCACTCTCTTGTATAATTGTATGTGTGAAGTGAGGCCTCCCAGAAGGTGTGATAACTCCTCTCCTTTCAAACCTCTACCATGTCTCTCACCAGCTTGTTCCATTTTCAGATTTTTCCCCCATTCTGCTCTACTTCATCACCTACTTCCTCTATCATTCTGTTACTCTCAAGCCCTCGTCTGTTTTACTCCCACAGAGATCAAAGGGGACTGTGACACCTTTCACACCTGTGCATGCACATGCACACACATCTAGTCAGTCTTGCCCCTCTAGACCCTTGCAGCCAGGTGGCCTTTCTCTTTTTGTTGGCACAGTAGAATAAAAAAGTCTCTCATTCAATATTCATGGCCATGCTCGTTCCTGCTGTTTCTTCCCATTTACTGCTTCTCTTCTGCTCTGGAGACCTCTCAGTGCCAAACAAACGAAGAGAGAGCAGAGTGTGGGAAATGAATACATAAAGAAAGAGAGGAGAAGGAGAGTAAATATGAGAACTAATCAGAGACATCTGATCAATTCCACACTGCTAAAATATGAGCTCACTCTAGAAAGTTCTCTACTCAGCTGCAACAAAAGAACATTTCCAATGAGTGCGATGAATCATCTTCATCAATCCAAAAAAAGTACAAAAGTAAAAAAAACAAAAGTAAAAAACAAACACTCTTAGAAAAGAGTTTCTCAAGGGTTCTTTGGATGACTAATGGTTCTCAGTGTCCTAAAGAATCTACTTGGTACCATCTCTAAAAAAGAAACCATTTGTTGTATGTATTGATGTAGAACTTGAATCCAGTCTTGGATTCTGTCTCAAGTACAGTCTCAATATGTTCTCTGTACTTGTCTTGGGCTTACTGCCATTTCTGCTTGGAATTGACTCAGTCTTGGACATTTGTCTTGCTACATATGGTCTTGCTCTCAACCAAAAGATACAATGTTTGTGTTGTCTTTTTCTTCACATCACAAAGTTTGACCAGAAGTAACTGCTACTTCTTGGAACCTTAACCAAATTATTGGCACAAATGAAGCTAAGTAGTTGAAGTAATGGGTTGGCCTCCAAAAGGATTTGATGGGTTTCCTTCTTCAAATCCCACCAGACATTTTCTATGGTGTTCAAGTCAGGTGCCTGTTATGGCTCTGTAGAATCTTCCAGGACTTCTTCTGCAACCAAGCCTTGTTGGAATTTGAGGTATGCTTGGTATTATTGTCCAATGATGCCTAAGCTTCATCTTCCTCACAAAGGGCATGATGTTTTCTCCTAGGATTTCCTAATACTTCAATGAATCCATCTTGCCTTCAAGATGCTGCAGGTTTCCAGTGCCAGAGGACGCAAAGCAGCCCTAGAGCATCACCAAGCCACCACCATGCTTGACTGTGGACAGAGTGTCCTTTCTTCATTCTTCTTTCAATTTTCTCATTGCAAACAGCTAAAAGTCTGTAAATTTTGACAATAAACCTGATTTTCAATGGGGGTTGAATAATTTTGATTGCAACTGTATGGCAGGAATACACCCTGGATGAGCTACCAGTTGTCATGTATCTCCCCGGAAGCAGTGCGCATGCACACTGCATTTGCTCGTCTCCATAGCGGACTTCACTGACAGTTCCAAACACGTGGACTTTTGTTTATGTTTATGTTGTCATGTCTCCTCCTCGGTTTTCTCATGTGTGTTAGCTGTCACGTGTCCCAAGTGCTCGCAGCTGTCAGTAATCTAACACAATGATACAGCGTGTATTTATACCACACAACTGCGAGCACTCGGGGCGGAATATTGAATGTATGTATGTATGTCTCTGCTTCTGTCTCCGGGTGAGTTTAGAATACTTTCATAGCCAAGTCCGAGTTCATGTCCTATTTCCTGTTCCGAGTCTCATGTTTTGTTTTTGTCCGAGCTAGTATGGTAAACTAACTATAGTATAGCGGAGAAACCCGTCTAGAGCCTTCGTCTTAGTTAGATCTTTGCCATAGCCGTTAGCATTTAGCCTTCGTTTATGTTCCGTTTCCCGATTAGTGTACCGACCCCGTTTTCCGTGACAACAACCTCGTCTTCTGCTTAGCCCTGTTTAGCACTGTCTGCATGATTGCCTGACCCTCGCCTGTTTATGGATTACCTCTGTTGGGATTATGTCTTGGATTAAACTGCCTGCCACTCTCATGTAAATAAAGAACTGTTCAAACTGCAATTGCGTCCAGCCTCATTCTCCGCCGTCGCAGAGCCGTGACAGAATATTCCGCCTACACAAGGACGCAGCAGAAGGAACAGAGAGACAGTAGAACGAAAGACCATACCTGGAAGCAGCAGACACGCCATGGATATCGCGCTAAGGTGGAAAGGGCGAAAACTCCAGAGATCCACGCCTGAGATCCCTGCTCTGGACTCCATGAGATTCCCACAGGAAATGTATGTGGATCTGCCCGACAGGTATGACGGCCTCTACGGCTGCCCTGAATATTTATTGAGAGATTGTCAGGAATATTTTTCCAGTTTACCGGACACAAAGCCCTCAGAAGGTGAGTGGATAAAGTTTATGATGTACCGATTGGTGTGCCAAGCCCGCAATTGGGCACAAGGATTGGCAGCCACACAATCACTAGGACTGGAGAACAGTCAGAGATTCGTGGACCTGTTGTTACAGGAATTTGGAGATCCAGAATTGGATTAGCCCCTCGAGTACCTTCTGAAGGGCGCTCTCGTGGAGGAGAAGTTCGATCTACCGTTCCATCTCTACTATGAGCAGATGAAACCTCTAAATCATGGGAAGACGAACAAGAAAATCTACGACCGCCCAAACCTACTGCGCCTATGAAATCCCGGCTCCAACCAAGGGGGCCAGGTCAGGCCACGCCCAGGAGTCAAGTTCAGTTGCCAGAAATTACGGAGAATGAGTATGCTCTGAAGGAGGAGAATGACGAAGTGACTTCAACTAAAGTAGCCCCAAAGGTGAAAGTTCCCAGAGGAGAAGCCTGGGAAGGAGTACGAGCAGAGAGCTGGAGCGAACCCAAGTGAGGCTGAGAGGCTTGCACAGGGGAGTCGCAAGCTGCACCTTCACAGTACTGAGTACTTGGGCGAGGCACAAGCTTGGGTCGGCAGCAGTGCTGCTCAGGAAAGGAGGAAACTGGAGGCAAAGCACCAGGAAGAGGTTCAACCGTTGGAAGAACGTAACTGCAAGATGCAAGCTCAGCGCGAGTTACAGGGCAAAGTGGAAGTAACGGAAAAGCACGGATCACCGGCGGTCTGGGATCTCAGCCTTATCCACACAGCATTAGGGAGTATACAGAGGCAGTTAGCAGAGCTCCAATGGATGGAGCAGTCCCGGCGGGGGGCCACGCTGCTCTTTACCGCGCTACTGGAGCAGTATTTTGAGGAGAAGATGGAACTCGAGCACCAGGTGGCACAGCTTCAGCTGCGGTTGCAGGCCCAGCCGGAGCATCCCCCGCGACCGGTGGATCCCGGTATGCTAACCACACCAGAAACCCTTGTTTCACCCGTGCCCATGCCAGAAATCCCAGTCTCACCAGTTTTGTCCATGTCCACGAACCAAGTTTTGTCCAAGAGCCCAGTCACGCCTCACGCCCTTGAGCCCCAGGTCACGCCTCATGCCCTTAAGCCCTAGGTCACGTCCCATGCCCAGGAGCCCCATGTCACATCTCATGCCCATGAGCCCCAGGTCACGTCCATGTCCACAAGCCCAGTCTCATCCACGAGCCAAGGCAGGTCCACAAGCCAAGGGGCATCCACGAGTCACGTTATGTCTGAAAGCCCCGTTGCGTCCCTGTCCGAGCCCGAGAGCTCCGTTGCGTCCCTGTCCGAGCCCGAGAGCCCAGTTTCGTCCGAGCCCGAGAGCCCAGTTTTGTCCCTGTCCAAGCCCGAGAAACCCGTTTCACACGTACCCGAGAATCCCGTTTCACACGTGTCCATCCCCGAGATCCCCATTTCACACGTGCCTGGAGCTCCAGCTGGAGGCTAACAGGGCAGACGCCGGTACTACAGGGACCGAGGGGGAGGTCTCAGCCCCTCAAGAAGCAGACGAGTCATCCTGCACCACTGAATATGCCGCACTGTTCTCTTTCTCGGCGGAAGCGGTGTCCTGCATTACAAAGACGGTGGAGCTCCTGTTGGAGGTAAGTCCATTATCCTCTGCCCCTCTGTGTCCAGGCAGTACGGCGATCCAGCCTAAGGCTGACATGGCAGCCTGCGGCAATACAGAGACCGAAGGGGAGGCAGAGTCCTGCATTCCTGTGCCCCGGAAGGCGGCGTCCTGCGTTCCCGAGCCTCGGCAGGTGGAGGCCTGCGTTCCCGAACAACGGCAGGCGGCGTCCTGTGTTCCCAAGCCACGGCAAGCGGAGTCCTGCGTTCCCGAGCCACGGCAGGCAGAGTCCTGCGTTCCCGAGCCACGGCAGGCAGAGTCCTGCGTTCCCGAGCCACGGCAGGCGGAGTCCTGCATTCCCGAGCCACGGCAGGCAGCGTCCTGCATTTCCTGAGCCTCTGTAGGAGGCGCTCTGCGTTCCTGAGCCTCTGTGGGAGGCGGCACCTCAACTTTCAAAGCCAGTGGGGGTGTTCCGACCACCTGCTGCCCGGCAAAGACTGCCACGGGTCTTGCGGCACCAAGAAGACATTCTACCAAGGGGCCCGGGACCAGCAAAGGGGTCTTGAAACCTTGTCTGTAAATTTTGACAATAAACCTGATTTTCAATGGGGGTTGGATATTTTGATTGCAACTGTATGGCAGGACTACACCCTGGATGAGCTACCAGTTGTCATGTATCTCCCTGGAAGCAGTGCGCATGGACACTGCATTTGCTCGTCTCCATAGCGGACTTCACAGACAGTTCCAAACACGTGGACTTTTGTTTACGTTTATGTTGTCTTGTCTCCTCCCCGGTTTTCTCATGTGTGTTAGCTGTCATGTGTCCCAAGTGCTCGCAGCTGTCAGTAATCTAACACAATGATACAGCGTGTATTTATTCGCAACTGCGAGCACTCGGGGCAGAATATTGAATGTATGTATGTATGGGTGGCTGTGGCTCAGTCAGTAGAGCGAGTTGTCCACTAATCCACTAATCGTGGGGTTGGTGGTTCGAATCCCGGCCCGGGTGATCCCATGCCGAAGTGTCCTTGGGCAAGACACTGAACCCTAAGTTGCTCCCGATGGCAAGCTAGCACCTTGCATGGAAGCTCTACTACCATTGGTGTATGAGTGTGCACTTGTAAATCGCTTTGGATAAAAGCATCTGCTAAATGAATAAATTTAAATGTAAATTTCTGTCTCCAGGTGAGTTTAGAATACTTTCATAGCCAAGTCCGAGTTCAAGTCCTGTTTCCTGTTCCGAGTCTCATGTTTTGTTTTTGTCCGAGTTAGTATGGTCTAGACGGGTTTCTCAGCTAACTCGTCTAGAGCCTTCATCTTAGTTAGATCTTTTCCATAGCCGTTAGCATTTAGCCTTCGTTTATGTTCCGTTTCTCGATTAGTGTACCAACCTCGTATTCCGTGACAATGACCTCGTCTTCTGCCTAGCCCTGTTTAGCACTCTCTGCATGATCGCCTGATCCTCGCCTGCTTATGGATTACCTCTGTTGGGATTATGTCTTGGATTAAACTGCCTGCCACGCTCATGTAAAGAAAGAACTGTTCACACTGCAATTGCGTCCAGCCTCATTCTCCGCCGTCGCGGAGCCGTGACACCAGTTCATTACCTGCACCCACACATTCAGAGCTAGGGCCAATTTAGAGTCACCAATACACCTCCAATGTTTTTCAGAGGTGGGAGGAAACCAGAGGAGGAAACCTTGAGGAAACCCTACTACATAGGCATTAATCCAAGTTCAGGACTGAACCTGGGGCTCTGGACCTGTGTGACAATAACAACCCACCCCCCCCCTTTTGTCTAATTGGTTAGTTATTTGGTTAACCAAGTTATACTGGTAGAAATCAAACTACTTCGAACAAAGAAGGCTCACAAAATTTCTTAAAGTCTTTGCTTTGATATATGATGTCATACTTTGTTTGCTTTGTTATGTGCAACCATTCTGAAACAAAGAGATGCCCAGCCCCTATTACCATATGTTTATTGAGCAGATACCAAAAAACATATAACTCGAAGATTTGGTTCTGGACTAGTGGGCAATGTAATAAGCAAAGTTCTAGCATTCTTGTGCCAGGTTATTTTGCCCTCTGATACACCATTGTGTCTAATATTTGAACAAACCTTTCCCACCTTCCCAGATATTTACCCTGTTAGTTATTCTACATGAAAACAGGTGCTGAATTTTCTGACAATAATAATTACAGAATCAACATTATTCAAATTACTGGTAATAAAATAGCAACTCAGTCCAAACCCAGAGGACAAGAGGAATTAATATGAATCGCTGAAATAAAGTGAGATCAAAAAGTCTGCATTACATTAAACAAGCACCCACAGTAGCTTAAATACTCCAACACATGCCTACAGGGCATACACATTACATTTGCATCATAAACACAGAAATACAATCTAATAGCAACAGATCCATAAATAACAGCAAATTTGTGCTGTTTTTTAATGCATGGATAACTGATGAACATGGAAGATTAAAGATGTGTGGGTATGTTACCTTTATAGCCAGACACTGTGCTTAATTATCTTTCATATATGCTCTTGGGTTTTTTGTGTGTGCATATATATACAGTATCTCACAAAAGTCAGTACACCCCACACATTTTTGTAAATATTTGATGATATCTTTTCATGTGACAACACTGAAGAATTGACACTTTGCTACAAGTCACAAGAAAGTCCGCAAACAGTTTGTTGAAGACAAGCAGACTAAGGAAATGGATTACTGGAACCATGTCCTGTGGTCTGATGAGACCAAGATAAACTTATTTGGTTATGATGGTGTCAACCGTGTGTGGCAGCAACCAGGTGAGGAGTACAAAGACAAGTGTGTCTTGCCTACAGTCAAGCATGGTGGTGGGAGTGTCATATTTTGGGGCTGCATGAGTGCTATATCCCCGTGACCCTGAAGTGAAGGGTAAGCGTTATAGAAAATGGATGGATGGATGGATGGATGGATGGATGGATATATATATATATATATACACACCACATGCTTTGTATTTCAGGGAATTTGCCAGCAACATGCTTTTTAAAATGTCTGTTTGTTCATGCGTAGCACAGAATTTAAAGGGATTTTAGAGGGAGAACAAACACTGATTCAATTCAAGGCTAGCATACAAATGTGTCTGGGAAACTGACTTTTCAGAGCTCAAGAGCAAATTTACTAAAGCAGTTTACACATGCTGAAATGGTGCAACATGTGCAATTGCAGAAACATTACTCCAGACTGAGAACTCCTTTTAGGCTGGGTTATTAGCTAGGAGCTTG
Organism: Noturus placidus; assembly: GCA_022414735.1. Taxonomy (NCBI): domain Eukaryota; kingdom Metazoa; phylum Chordata; class Actinopteri; order Siluriformes; family Ictaluridae; genus Noturus; species Noturus placidus. Next base: position 58,650 of record JAFFST010052767.1, read on the forward strand.
TCAAACTGTATAACTATATAAACATTAATTTGTCAAACATATCTAAACATTTACATATGCATATTTATCTGTGTGTGTATTCATAAAGTCATGTACATTAATGAAAGCTAATGTAGCACTCAATGCTAGAAAATATTTAGATTCTCATTATGAATGAGCAATCTGGGAAATGGCAGAAGATATCGATCTCTCTCTCACTAGCTCACTCCTCCTACACACACTCTCAGGCTCTCAGACAGCATTAGCTGCATAATTATTCATACCTGCCAGATAAGCAAGCTGCACTTGTTCGGCCATGTGCCAAAGCTGTGTCCATCTATCTTTCTGCCATCAGCTTGCTTGAGGCATACTGACAAGCACTGTGTTGCTCTGATTCTGTGGAGTCCACAGTCACCAAAAGTCCATTTCTAATCAAATATCCCATACACAGTTGGATGAAATATTGAGCCTCCAGGACCCTAGTGCAACACAAGTCAATACGAAGTCAAAGGCACTGTACACAAGACTACAGTCCACAATGTGTAAATAATAAAAAAAAGTGCAACAGAATTCAAACTTGTTCTAAGCTTTAACCAGATACTGATGAGATTAAGAACGAGTATTACTTATGGCAAAGGCAAGTGTGGAGATCAAATCTAGGGGGAGGAATATTGGATTGGATTATTGGAGGACAGCTTCCTGTCTTGCTATGCATAATAACATGCCTGGATTATGTAAAAAGAGCCCCTCGCCCCCACCTTTTCCCATCTTCATTTTCTCTCTTCCTCTATCTATTTCCATGGTTATTTCTGCTCTTCCATCTCTAGGACACAGAGGAGTAGTGTCTGGAGAACGAGAAACATGGTATAATCACCTGTTTGGCCACAATCAGCGAATCATTAAAGGGCTCCTTCTGTCCTTTAGTCTTTTAGTCTTGTACTGAATGGGTTCTGTGATTTCCTGGCTAACAGGCCAGGTGATTAGAGGCAAGGCTGCTAGGCGACAGACCAACATTTACTTCTTCTCACAGCAGATTTGGAGAGAATTGGCGGTGCTCTTCCAGAAGATGAGATGGACACTTTTACCACTTAGTCGACTGTAAAGCTTGAGAAATGTCTGCACTGTAAAATGAGTTGTCAGATGATTGTTGAGTCCATGGTGTGTGGGGGTTGATAATCACTCCAGACAGGTCAAAAATTGTGTGAGGGTATGGGTTTTTAAATTCAAGCCCGCTCCCTAAGGAGTGCCTTTCTGTACTTGACTGTCCAAAAGGAAAAAAAGAAACAAGCACCGCTTCAAAAACAACTGACAAAATAAGATAAAGGTCAATCACCTCATTCTCTCCTAACGGCAATTACGCATGCACTGAAATGTCACGGAGTTTGTATGTACAACGTACCAAATTTCCGGTCCAGAATCATATTACAAGCCTACACCAAAGAAGGGTGCTCATTGCTTCTATTTGTTATTGATGTTAAATTTGATGACAAAATGCTTGGAAGCTGAAAAACTCTGTTTGATAATAAATGTGTTACTATTATCACGTTTATATGTTCCATTCATTTATAGGAAGGAAGAATTATAAGTTATAAGCATAACTACAAGTTACAAATATGAAGTATTCACGCTGCGCAAGTACATTTTCATGTCTTTATTGTAGGTGATTTAGTAATCCTAGTCATTCGTAACACTGCTCAAAACACAGGTGAGATATCAAAGCACAATCACGAATTGTAAATTGGAAAAATATGCACAAGCTAACGACCTACTGAAACTGCCAATGACCCACGCAGGGAAACTAGATGACACAACTTGGCCTAGACACAACAAGTAACAGACGGTTATATACAGAAACTAATAGGAAGAAACAAGCTACAGGTGACCATACTAAGGAAACAATTTGAAGAAAAACAATGGCTCATAAGAGCAGCAATGCAAAGCATTCAGACAAGATTTTGACACGGGGGTTATAGTAACAAGCTAGGTAGTTTGGGCACAATTGCGTTACCAGTGGGTTATCCATAATTGTTAATCAGGAAAACATGCACAAAAAAAAAAAAAAAAAAACAGCCTAGTGAAACAGCCAATGACAGGAAACCAGACAACACAACTTTCCCGAGACACAACGAAGCACAGCTGTTTATATACAAAAATGACCAAGGAACAGAGAAACAAAGCCTGATAAGAAACTGAACCAAAATATGAACAGAAACTTAATATAAACACAAATGCACAGGTCTAGTACTAGATAAAATATATCATTGAGATGTAGTGGTTCATCTGTCTGTGGCTACTATTATTCTTTATTATCAATGGATTGATATTATTCCTAAATAAATGAGATAATATGTAATCATGTGATATGATTAGAAATTTAATCACTATCAAGTATAAAGATGAACACGGCATAGAACTTCATCAAACATCATGTCTCGAGGTTACCATCGGACATTAGCCTTTTGAGCCTGCCTACTTACAGATGCACTCAGTATTATTATTAATGAAAAAATAGGATTAGACCCCCAAGACTCCCTAAACAGTTGAGCCAGAGCACAGAAGAGCATCCCACTAATACAGAGAAGAAATAAAACATGCAACAATATGAAACTGAGGTCAATGATATAAGCAGGAATTGTCTTGAAAGGGAACAGCAGAGGAAGTAGCGCAGAAGTTAACTTAAGAGAAGTAGAGGAAGAGACAGGGGAGATTTTGATGTCTATTCCTAGAGAAAACGAGCAATGGGGAACCAGGGCGAAGGAGAAGAAATGTATATGACAGGTTGCATAATGATATGGTAATTCACATGTATGGAAATAGTGCAATGACATTCTGGCTTGTTTTGTGAAAAATAACCCTTGGAGTTTAATGGCATTTTGAGTCTCGACCTCATTCAGATTTTTTTTAGTCTATAGCATGTGAGAAAGCATGTGTTTGGGAGGTCAATAGGCCATCAAGGGGTATCTGAAAGAATGGCGTCAGGCATGTAAAAGCAATGTCTAATATATACAGTGCTTTGAAGGCGCACAAGAAGCATTTGTTTTTCTGGTGGAAGACCCAATTACTGGTGTTTCTTCAAAAGCATAGGATGCTGCTGTCAAGGTTGATGGAAAAAAAAAAAGTCTTTTATTTTGGCAACTGCATGAGCTCATCTTAATAATGCCATAATCAAGGCCTCGTACAAGGGTCTGTAATAATCTTTTTTTTCCCCCCAGAAATACACGTCTCTAGATGTGCCAATGCTTCTGTCAACCTTTCTTAGCAGGTGATGTCTTTGTTGGTCATTTCTCTCGCTGCTCTCGGCAGTGTTCGGCACTGTAAAGGCCTGGTATGGCCTAGGAGTTCAGAATTCAGCATGCTGACTGCTGCTGCAGACATGCTGAACCTAAACCAGACCAATCATTCTGTAGCTCTTTAAAATTACGAATGGAAAATTAAATTGATTGATCTGGAGAACCAGTGGTTCTAGCAAGGTCAAGCGTTCAGACGGAGAATATCATTGGGTGAAGATGGCCAGAAGTTCAAGTAAGCAGGAACAATCCAGAATGGCACCGTCAGTCACTTGGAGAGGGTAAACATTTTAATTTCCTGTGATGTGATGGACAGCAGGAACCAAGAACCAATTACGGTTCTAATTTAACAGACATGATCATTTACTCTCAATAGTTATTGGACAAAACCTATGCCAACCTTGAGGAGAGGGAATGTAAATGCTAAATTGTAAGTGTTGTTCAGTTAACTATCCAGCTTTACTTTACAGAAGCCCTAATCATGTCCAAATTTGTTTATCATTTCTTAATTCAGTCTAAATTTTGCTAGCTCTTTGGCTTGGGGATAAGGTTAACTAGCTACCAAGTTCATCATGAAATCTGATCTCGCGAACACAGAATTGATGCAAGATTCATGAAAATTGCTACCAAACAGAGTTCTGTTAAAATGTTTAATATTGCCTTCCATGTTATCCCAATCATCCATCCATCCATCCATCCATCCATCCATCCATATATCCATATTCCATACTGCTTATCCTACTCAGGGTCATGGGGGAGGGACACCCTGAATACGGTGCCAACACATCAGAGGGCGCAAACGCACACATTATGGACAATTTGGAAATCCCAATCAGCCTGCAACACGTCTTTGGAGAGGGTGAGGTAACCGGAGTACCCAGAGGAAACCCCTGAAGCAAGGGGAGAACAAGCAAGCTCTCAAAACTCATTTGCTTAAAGTAAGTTTGTGTTTGGAGAGCCAGGATGTTACACATGTATGTTAATGAGATTTAATTGAAACTGCAACCTTCACTTCCAAATTCCACTTCAACCCCTACCATGGCAATTTGTTATAAAGTTCCCATTTGTCAGCAGAGACATTTGTTAGCCTACACTGACTAGACTTTCCATTATGCTAATTCCCAGTCTTAACAATCTTTTCTCTACCTCTGTCCTTCTGCTGAGCTACACATGAGTTTATGGAGATGTTGGATATCCTGGTCCTTTCTTCTTTCGAGACCTGCATGATTGGTCTCGGAGGTCCTACTTCTGGATGGAGCTCTCAACTACTCCAAATCCAGACTGCTGGGACAAAGGCTTTTCAAAGCCAAACAGATTACATTTAAAGCAATAATTGTCTCTTTAAGAATGTCTGTTGTGACCCAGATGAGGATGGGTTCCCTTCTGAGTCTGGTTCCTCTCAAGGTTTCTTCCTCTTAAAACATCTTAGGGAGTTTTTCCTTGCCATTGTCGCCACTCAGTGTCTTGCTCAGTTGGGATAATTTCTCACCTTTACTATGTGTATACTGTGTTTATATACCTGTAAAGCTGCTTTGAGACAATGACTGTTGTAAAAAGCGCTAAAAAAATAAAATTGAATTGAATTGAATTGAATCTGTTAATTGTAGAAAGGAGTGAAAAATGGGGGACACGTTTCAAATGAATGTCTATTTGATAGGTCATCTGTCTTTTCCTTTCTCTCTCCTGCTTCCATTGACATAACAATATTCATTATTCATTCCATTTTCCTTAAATTGCCTTATCTCTACCTCAACAAAGAAAGAAAGACTGAGGTCCTCTTTTACATAACCCAAGCACGTTTCAGTGACAGGACCAAGAAAGTTTTAATTGGCTCAGCAACTCCAATGATGTGGAGTCACCAAGGGAATATGCTAGAATCACCCAAATGTGTTTCCTCATTTCTCATTTTCCACCTTCCCTCCTGAGCTTTAGCCCACTTCTTCTCCATGTCTGACTCCACAACGTGATTGATCCTGAAACTATAGTCACAGCTTGACAAAGCACTCAAGGGAAAGTGTCTGGTAGAGAGAGAAATGGGGTTGCTTGAAGAGACTGTGGTACAGCGAGGAGAGAGTGAGAGAGATACCTCATCTGGTGGTTTGGGGTTTTTAATCACTCCTAAATTACTTCTTCGATCGAACGGCACAGTGGGCTGGAATAATTGCTCAGCGCTGTCCTTGATTGGGCCACAATAATTAGGAATTGAGGGAACTTTCTTGATTGCTCTAGATGGATGGCTCCTAAAGTACAAGGTTTACCCTCAGTGTAAACTGTAGAAATTGCAAAAGACAGCACAAATGTAAGTAGATTTTTTTTAAAAAATCTTCTACCTGATCAATTTTACATCTTCTTATTCTACTTGGTCAGTTTAAGCAATAAAGAAGCAAATTCATTAATTCGATCAGTTTACAACAACATTCTACCGGCCCATGGGAAATGTAGCTAATAAGGTGTTTTACTTCATTCCCTTTTTGGTTGCTAGGTTTCTCAATCTTTAACACAAACAAAAAAAAAATAACAGCTATCAAATCTTCTTTCGTTTTATGTCTTTTGGCGGCGTTATGTATTTAGGAAGCAAATTGTTGTTGTTGTTGTTGTTGTTTTCCCCCAACACAACTCTTGTTAAGGGTTGGACCTGCCAATTCTTCATTTTGTAACAGCCTTCCACTTCACACTGGGCCAATTTGCCAATGATTACAATATTTACTACTGAATGACACATTATGCTTTTTGTCCATTTATAGTAAAGTACAGTGCCTTGCGAAAGTATTCGACCCCCTTGAACTGTTCGACCTTTTGCCACGTTTCAGGCCTCAAACATAAAGATATAAAACTGTAATTTTTTGTGAAGAATAAACAACAGGTGGGACACAATCATGAAGTGGAACCAAATTTCTTGGATATTTCAAACTTTTTCAACAAATAAAAAACTGAAAAAGTGGGCGTGCAAAATTATTCA
>JAFFST010052767.1:119623-133722 GCA_022414735.1 Noturus placidus
TCAACATTGGATCATTCAGAGATCCTCACTGAACTTCCGGAGAGAGTTTGTTGCACTGAAAGTAAAGGGGTTGAATAATTTTGCTCGCCCAATTTTTCAGTTTTTTTATTTATTGAAAAAGTTTGAAATATCCAATAAATTTCATTCCACTTCATAATTGTGTCTCACCTGTTGTTGATTCTTCACAAAAAAATTACAGTTTTATATCTTTATGCTTGAGGCCTGAAATGTGGCAAAAGGTCGAACAGTCCAAGGGGGCCGACAACTTTCGCAAGGCACTGTATATATATATATATATATATATATATATATACACATACGTGTGTGTGTGTATATGTGTATGTGTGTGTGCGTGCACATGTGTTTATTTAAACCCTAAGTATTCTATTAAGTGTTGTATTATGAAATTAATATTGATTCAGTCCCAGTTTTGAGGAAAGCCTATTTTACATGAACGGTAAAGTCCACATGAATGTAAACAGTAAATAAGCGGTAAATGCGAGTGAACAGACGAAGAGAGCCAGTTGTTAATTATTCAATAGCTGTAATGTGCTTCAATGCCTCCTGTTGATGTGGGTATCTGGGTGCCTCCGTTTCAAAGATCTGGATCGATTTACCTTTAGTGTAGCAGCTCTTTTCTCTGCCAATGTTTGTAGCAGTTTGTGTGTTTTCAATAAATAAAATATTAGGATATGCACAATATACTCTGTGGATTCTTAACGCTTTTAAAATCCACATGAATGTGCCAAGTCTTATGTCTTATGGATCTTATAATAATAATAATAACAACAATAATATGCATTATAAGCATATTGTGTTGCACACAACACATCATATGTTAGAATACATTCAAAAGCCTGTATAATTGCTCATAGTAGCTATAGTTATACACATAATGCTTTATAAATGCATAAACACAGCATTATATATGTTCAATAACATAACTATGATTTTCTCTTATTCTGCTCTAATCGTACAACTCCAGCATTTATAAAGGTCTACAACATAACAGAGCTTTATTAAAGCCTTATTAAACACATCATTATTTGTGTTTAAAAGACAGCATATACAACCTTCTTTTGAATACACCCAACGTGTTATGCAACTTATTATAAATACGCGGGCTCTGATCGATTTGTCCTGTTTTCTTAGATTCAAAATGGCTTGCTTTGCTCCCATAGACATCGCTCTGGTCGTCATGTTGGTTTATCCTTTTTTTAAAAACAAATGCAGTCCTCACAGCAAAACCCAGGGCTCAAACCAAGAGTACTTTATAAACACTTCTTACCTATATACATTTTACTTACTTTATAATATTACTTATTGGCTCAATTACTTCTTACTGACCTACTTCTTACTTTCTTTCTTATTAGTTACTCGCAGTTTTCTCCTTCTTTTTTTCCAGTCAGCTGATGGTCAGCTGACCAAGTCCCATCTTGTTATCTAGGGGTACTTTCACAATCTTTCAGAAATACAAAGTTTAGTCTGCTTGATCCAAAGCCCGTCGTTTTTAAAGGCAACTCTAGCACACTTAGATTGCAGTGAAAATTTCAACCCTGAATTCGATTCGGACTCGGAGAGTAGACTAATAGTTGTGAAAAGGCACCAGGGTCTACAATGAATACTAAGATGTTTTATTCTTTTTCTCTCTTTGTAATTTTCCCAGTTGCAGTTTTGCAGTCTAATCAGAAAGTAGAAGTGCAAAAATAGACCTAATGAGGTTTCAGATCAATTGAAATTTCACAGAGCCTGCATTAATTAAATGCCACAGAACTTTCAATCGGAGAGAACAATGCGTGGTGGATGGAACCTTGAGAAAACTCATTAGGTGCACTATGCTTTGCCTGGTAAGAAATAAAAAAAGGGTTTCGAGTGGAGATGCAGGAATTACACTTTGCTTTTACAGGAACGAGCTGTGACTGAATTCTTTGCTTAGATTTGCAAGTGCACTGAGGGCAAATTTAATGGGACGGCCTGAAGTGTTTTATCTAAATTATCTGTAGATGAACTGGTGTATATTGGACTAAAAAAATACAGTACGGAGAACGCTAGAGCACAGCATTTCAGTCAAATGGTCATACATTAATGATGAATTAATGAAGTGAATGATAGTGAATAGATTTAGTTCAGGGCTATACAAGGAGAAACCCTGGATAGGCTTTGTATTAGTAATAATAATGGGTCTTTATTGATCACATATACTTTACAGCACAGTGAAATTCTTTTTTCTTCACATACCCCAGCATGTCAGGAAGCTGGGTCAGAGCCCAGGGTCAGCCATGATACAGCGCACCTGGAGCAGAGAGGGTTAAGGGCCTTGTTCAAGGGCCCAGCAGCGGCCGACGGGCAGTGCTGGGGCTTGAACCCCGACCTTCCGATCAGTAACCCAGAGCCTTAACTGCCATGCCACCACTGCATCACTGTATTAGAATGGCAGGACTGGCTTAATGTAGGAACCGCTGAAGGTGTATCAATAAACATATTCTCTACCAATACTCTGAAAGAAAAGAAATTCCCCTTGGCTTTTTATCGTTCTCTTAGCAAGGGCACAACGTTCCCCAACAACTCAATTTTGTTTTTTTTATTGTGTTTAAATTAAATTATACACACATATAGGATTCTGCTTTGTTTCATTCTTATTCTATGTGCATTAAAGGCTAGCATTAGCAGAAATATAGAGTACATCTTTAATGGATACGCTACATGAACAAATAAAAAAAAAGTGTGTAATTGCTGATGTTGTGAAGTTTATTATTATTATTATTATTATTATTATTATTATTATTATTATTATTATTATTATTATTATTATTATTATTATTTATCTTGTTGTGAGGAGATGTTTGCTTAGCATTTTTTTGGAAGGAGTCTCCAGTTCAACTGCTCTTTATCAGCCAGAGATAAATCTGTAACTTTCCAAAAGATAGAGGGCTTTGCATTTTCTCTGAAACATTAAATGGATTATTCATAAAAAAATCACTTGAAGAGAGAGAAGCTGGTGAAGGAATGATTGTTTCCAGGTGTTATAACTGTTTCCAGCGTGATAAACAGGAACAAATTTGTTTTATGGACATTCGACAACATTAAATGTAAGTATACAATGAAAAGATAAAAATAAATAAAGTATGCCGTAATGTATTCTACAATACATTGTAATTGTTGTGATAGAAGTGGAATAAAACACTTCCAGGAATGCTGCTGTTGGAAAAGAATAACTTCTGGTCGAGAACAGTAACTCCGCTTTGTGTCAGGCCACATCACCCTAACCCGTCGCTGATTATTTCCTCACAATAGCACCCCCTGTCGTGTTTTATTCCTTAATAAGCACTCGCATGTGCGGATTCTCTCTAATTGCTTGACTTCCCCCAAGGAGACCTGATTCCTCTGTTGTTATGAAAAGGATTGCAGGCAATTATTCTCTCCAAATCCCAACCGTCTGTGAGCAGAGAGGACAAAGAAAGATATGGATTTTCTCTATTTTTTTCTATCCCGTCTATATTATTGAGCACTTTGTGGGTGTCTGCTAAAGCACACAAGGACTTGAACTGAAGACTGAAGAGATAATATTCCTTAGGTTTATACAGCCAATAATTGGTCAGACGCTAGGACTTCTCACCAGCACTGGGTGTCTGTTGGAGGTGCTCATGTTAGCACAGACAGTCGCGCTACCTAAATTGGACCCATCATTAAGACATCTGCAGCGTTTTAATTTTAGAAAGCCACCGAGATCTCACTCAGCATGCAATGTGTGATTAAAGCAGACGGAATAACACAAAACTCCCGGGTCTCCCGGGGAAGTTAACGTTCATCAATGACAGACGTAAACGAAACACAAAGCTCTTTCTCGCGCTCTTTCATTTTACCTAGCAGGTTTCACACTCGGTATCGTGTTACTGTAGTCTCATTCTTGCTTACCAATGAAGTGTTGCAGAAATTTAAAAAAAATCCTGACAGAAAAAAATAACAAAGTCTTTCTATTGTTCATCAAAATGATGTCTTGGGAGGAAGAGCTTACTTTTCCAGATTTTTTTTTTTGCCCCCGTCCCAATTTTTTTGACACGTGTTTCGGCCATCAAATACAAAAATGCCTTATTTATTTCTTAAAATAGTACATTTCCCTCAGTTTAAACAGTTGATATTTTGTCTATGTTCTATTACGAATAACGTGTGGCTTCATGAGATTTTCAAATCATTGCATTCTGTTTTCATTTGCATTTTACACAGCGTCCCAACCTTTTTGGAATTGGGGTTGTAATTTGTTGCCTTCTATTGGTGGCATGTTCAATCTAGTGGATAAATATAAGGACCAATAATGTTACTGGTAATATTTCTAATGGTTAGCTGATGGTTTGTAATTATATTTGTAGTGGAAACCACTAGAATTTCTATTATGGTTTCGTTTTTATTGATTTTATTGATTAAAGTGTGACTGATGTGACTTACATCCTCATGACGACATTTAGTTGTTTCCATTTCAACTCAAAATTATCAGCAGACTAAAATATTTCAACAATTCTTATGTAGCTGTGCCTTCATATGCATGGCTTTTCCATTCAACTTTTGCTATAAACTATGGAAGAGCACATCATCTCGAGAGCTAGATAAGCATCATCTTGAGAGCTACAAAGCACATCATCTTCAGAGCTAGACAGGATCCTTCTTCATTTCCTGCTTTGCAAGGATAACGACGGAGCCTCTTCAGAACGATACGATCTCGTAGTGAGGCATGAAGCAATGTCTGTTCCTTCATCTATGACCATGTATTGTTTCTAAAATGGGGGGAAGCACTCTCTGTTGTCTCTTATCGCTGATGTCTTTGAGCTCATAGTCGGTTACAGTGTTGATAACTTGCACTCCAATTTCTTTTTGTGATATGAAGTGTGTGTCGAGGGGGCAGTGGGAGCTCGGGCCTCGACGAACCGGTTCACACACTTCATCTAGAGAGAGCAGATACGATACAAAGACAACAATGATGACTGGGATGATGAGGATGAGGAAATGTGATGGTGGTGTTGAGTAAAATATTGATTGTCTACATGTAATTGAGTTATATATGTATGTACACAGGTGCTTTCATTTCAAGACGATGCATTAATATAATAAATAATTAATCTAAAGATATTTTCCCATTTCACAAGGATTAGAAACACTAATAATAATTCCAAAATAATTCCACAGTGATTTTTTTAAAGGGATCAACTGGTCCATAATGATTTGTGTCCGTTCCTCTTTTTTCTTTGTCTTTCTTAAACAAGTTTATAAAGCATGTCATGGTACCTATAAACCACAAAGCGCAATGCCCTCCATCCACAGAGAGACAGAAACGATGAAAAACAGCTGTCTCACTCACAGTTTTTCATCCTATATGTCTCCCTGTGTCTGTCTGCCTATCATAATGGAAAGCAATGACGTAATATGTTGTCGTTAAATGTTATAAGAAAGGAAGAAAGCTGGTCAAGGTCAAGGTCAGAGTGAAGTTCATTTGTAGAGGAGAACGTATTGACCGTTACTGCTGTATAGAAAATGAATCAACACCTTCCGTCCAATCAGATTTGAGAATTCAATACCATTAAGGTATATATTATGTATATCAAAATGTATAGTAGGTTCTTTTACGTTGTATATATTCTTTCATATATTTCGGTGTTCGTGCTGAATCAGAAATGGCTCCAGATTGGGAATGAAGTGCACTACCTAGGGCATTAGCTAATGGCTTTTACACCCGACCTAATAGCCCACTACATTTATAATAAGAGGCCATTTCAGCTTCGGTGTCTCTGTCTCACCCAGGAAAGAGACACGCCATGACACAGCGTTCTGATTTCACTGTAATCATGTCTACATGGACTGATCTTAGATCAGCAATACTCTCTCTCTCTCTCTCTCTCTCTCTCTGTGTGTGTGTGTGTGTGTGTGTGTGTGTGTAAGAGAACAGCTACAGTGAGTCCAATATTCAGCCAGTGGCCTTTATCCCAGACTAATGGAGGGCTATTTTCTGGGCACCAACACAAAGTATACTAATGTAGCTCTCCCCCTGTGTGTGTGTGTGTGTGTGTGTGTGTGTGTGTGAGAGAGAGAGAGAGAGAGAGAGAGAGAGAGAGAGAGAGAGAAAGAAAGAGAGACAAGAAAGAAAGGCAGACAGACAAACAGAGAGAAAGAAAGAAATACAGAAAAAAGGCAGACAGACAGATATACAGAGAAAAGGAAAGAACGACAGAAAAAAGGCAGACAGACAGACAGACAGACAGACAGACAGACAGAAGGAAAGAAAGACAGAAAAAGGCAGACAGACAGACAGACAGAGAGAAAGAAAGAAAGACGTGTATAAGGTGAGTGTGTGTACGTATATATGTACAAACAGCTTGAAGACGAGCATACGTCAACCATTCCCTCTTAACAAGAGCGAACACCACGTTAACACACACTTCACATTAACACACTCTTCACATTAACACACTCTTCACATTCAGTTCATGACATGAGAACAGAGTGTGTGTTTGGAAGGCAGCGAGAAGAAAGATGTAGAGGTGAGAAACTGACAGACGAAGAAAAACAGCAGAGATCACAGTGCAGAGTTATTCCATTCTAAATACAAGGCAGTGAGGTACAAAAAGCCAACGCAGTGTCACAGACAAGACATTACCAAGCAACTTATCTGCAGCACCTTCCACAGTACACAGTGAAGGTCAACGTTCTGTCACAAGCATACACCATGTTGCATGGCAACGTATCAGACTTTCAGCCACTGCTCTGTATGAGACCTTCTGCACCAACATTGGTTAACCATGCCCACATTTAATCACGCCCACCTCGACCACTACACTATTTTAATACCTCTTTTATTTGACATATTACAGATATTAATGCCTACTTCATGCAGAAACATCCTGAAGCACATCTATCTATAAAATAATGATAAATCTATGAAGATGATATATAAAGTGTGTGTGTGTGTGTGTGTGTGTGTGTGTGTGTGTGTTGGGGCTTGCATGCATCATTAAAGGAAATTTTGCAAACTGTTCCACCTGTCATCTTCCCAAACTCTTATCTCTGGTGGCACATGCTTGTGTGTGTGTGTGTGTGTGTGTGTGTGTGTGTGTGTGTGTGTGTGTGTGTGTGTGTGTGTGTTTGACGGAGTATAAGGATGCAATGACATTTTATCATTCAAAGTCACACTCTGATGAACTCTCTCAATTTCTCTTTTACACACACACACACACACACACACACAGAGACACACACACACACAGACACACACACAGAAACTTTTCCTGAGGCAGTCATTACAAATAGAACAGCTCCATAACCAGTTTGGAGAGACGGATGGTTGTCATCAGATCAAACCATCTGCATCATATGTATCTCTCGCTGACTCGCTCTGATCGATCTCCCCAACAACTGTGCAACCACCTAACACCCCCCAACACACCACACACACACACCACACACACACACCACACAAACACACACACACACACACACACACCACACACACATGTCCTCTTCTATCACTAATCAGATGGACAGATTCCAGTATTCTCCCCGTCTCCACTCACAGACATTTTGGGTCATTACTCTGGCAAAAATGTCAAGACTCCAAGTGTTTCATGCCAGAGCAAGAACAAAATAGCAACAAAATGGTTGACAGAAATGATTCTAAAAGAAAACACGCACAATGGCCAGTGTACTTAAAGCCATCGTCTCAAATCTCACTCTTAATCATTATATTTAGCCTAGAGACTGTTTGATTAAGGTTACACATGCAAACTAGCAGACAGACACACACACAAAATACAAACAAAAAGTAACACAAGAAGCAAAACATATATTTAAAAACAAAGAACCAAACAATATATATAAAAAAAACTCAATTAAAGAAAAGAAACAATAAACGAAAAAAAAACTAAAATAAATAAAAACAACAAAACAAAGAAAATAATTTTCTATCTATCTATCTATCTATCTATCTATCTATCTATCTATCTATCTATCTATCTATCTACTAGCTCTATCTCTATCTATCTATCTATCTATCTATCTATCTATCTATCTATCTATCTCTCTATCTATCTATAATTATAATTGATTCATAAGGCATTTCGCATGGTTCATTCATGAGAAGACATAATAGTGATATAATGTGTTATAAGCATTTTCATGTTAATCAAACCTAAAAACTTTAATTCATTTTATTAATAAACAATTATGAATATGAATGCATATAGGACTGCGTTATAACAAGCTACGAATGTATTCGTAAGTCATTATACATAAGGGCTTCATAGCGAGTGTTAGTGTATAATCTTTTTGCCGATCTCGAACACTATTACACAGGTCTACATCCAGTTCCTCATACAGTACATCATCCATCTTTCTCTTTTTAATCGGCTCACTTCATTTCTCTCTACCTTTCTTTTTGTATTATGCTCACATTCTCCGGTTATATAACTAACTTTCTGCCACATTCCAGTCCCGTACATCTCTCTGCCTGCATTCATCCATTCACTTATTGATCTGCTGCGCCTGTTACACCTCCTACTGCCTTTCCATTCACATCATCAATCTCTTTTTCCATTCTGCAGTCCATCATCTCCATATTTCTCTCCCTCCGCCCCACACTTGCTGACCAAAGATTTGTTCCAGGATTCCAGTGAGGACAGAGGGATTCAGTGCAGACAGACAGAGAGAGAGACAGACACAATCTATCCCTCTCTCACTCCTCTATTTCTCCTGATCATACCTGCCTACCTGCCTTTCTGCTTATAAGACTGTTATGAATACTTATAGCAATGTCATTGCACGGTAATACCAGAGTTATGTATATTTACTCCGGAGTTGAAGTAAAGTTTCATTTTAGTATTTAAAAGATGTCTTAAAGCAAAACTATAGCAATTCCATGACACCATATTTACAGATTTATGTACATTTCCTCTGACTTTAAACAGGAATTTGGTGGTTATAATGTCACGTAGTGATTTTACACCTGCATAAGCCCTGTTTTACAACATACCTTAAGTAGGTGTTATGTAGCCTTATGTTTTTTTTTTTCTTTTTATGACGACTGACACTTGTTATAAACATGCATAGAGTTGTCATGTAGTGCTTATGCAGGTGTAATGCAACCCTACAAACACTACTTCTCATATCATGTTTACTGTATGTTGGGTAGGTAGTTTTATGCTACTGGGTGCAGTTCTTTACTTGCAGAATAGTGCTCATTGGGCTACATGACTCCTTCATAAGCCCTTTATGACCTCATGATGTTAGTACACAAAGTCAATTACATAAACCTCTCGGAGTTGTTCTGCATTTTCTGGGCACAGTCTTTAACTTGCAGTGTAGTGTTGATCTTTATGACAATGTACGATAAGCAGGTGTTATGTAGCCTTGTGAACACTGTTCAATTTCCTAACTTGCAGAGCAGTGCTCATAGCACTACAGTGGTGTGAAAAAGTGTTTGCCCCCTTCCTCATTTCCTGTTCCTTTGCATGTTTGTCACACTTAAGTGTTTCGGAACATCAAACCAATTTAAACAATAGTCAAGGACAACACAAGTAAACACAAAATGCAATTTGTAAATGAAGGTGTTTATTATTAAAGGTGAAAAAAATCCAAACCAGCATGGCCCTGTGTGAAATAGTGATTGCCCCCCTTGTTAAAACATACTATAACTGTGGTTGTCCACACCTTCATTTACAAATTGCATTTTGTGTTTACTTGTGTTGTCCTTGACTATTGTTTAAATTGGTTTGATGTTCCGAAACACTTAAGTGTGACAAACATGCAAAGGAACAGGAAATGAGGAAGGGGGCAAACACTTTTTCACACCACTGTACATGTCACCTACATTAGCCCTTAATGGGCTTGAAGGGCTTATACAGGTGTCATGAAGCCCTATGAATACTAATCATTACATCATTTTGTTAGAATGTAAACTTCTCATTTATGTAAACTCTTTGTTGCTAGATGTTTTTATGGTAACCGGACACAGTCCTACTGGCAATGTAGTGTCTATTGCACTGCATGACATAGTCATTAGCCCTTTATGACATCTTACCATTGTCATAGCAGTTGTTATGTAGCCCTATGTACACTATCCATTAGCTTGTGAACTTGGGGCATAAACGTTATATATTGTCTCTACGTTGGGTAAATGTTTATGCTATCTTGATACAGTTCTTAACTTGTGTAGTGTTCATAGGGCTACATGACACCTGCATAAGTCCTTCATGACAACGTATCTGAAGTAGGTGTTGTAGTCTTGATGAATGAACACTACTCATGTTCTTGTGCTACTTGACATCACAAGCTACACAAGCTATTTTTATGTCAGCTGATACTTGAAGGTATTATAACGGTGTCATAAAGCCCTATGAATACTAATCTTTATCTCTTAATTTTAAGATGTACATGTCACACACTTTTATTTACACAAACTTCTTTTTTTTCTGCTAGATGTTTTTTCTAGTTATCTGGGTACAGTTCTAATTCGCAGTATAACGTTCACGGGGCTGCACGACACCCGCATGAGCCCTTAATAACAACTTACGTTAAACAGGCGTAACATATCCCTATGAACACTTCTCGTTAAACAAATGTGGGTTATTTTTTTTATTTTTTTTTTTAATGAAGGGCTTATGCAGATGTCATGTAGCCCTAATTAACACTATTCATCACATTGTGTTGCTGATCATGTACTTCTCATATCATATAAATGTTGTGTGGATGTGTTTGTTATTTGCTCATAGTTCACTCAGGCTAGCACTTTAATTATCTACCTTTATTATTAATGGTCTTTAATAAAACTGGAGTGTTTGCAGTGACTAAGCCTTACTAACCCGAAATCTATACAGTATGCTATTTTAGCATCTTTATTTATTTTGTTCCTCCCACCTTGTTCTTACACTTATAGGACATTTTCGCTGATTCAGTATATCTGTTGAGGAGAAGAACGTTGTCTGCAGGCACATTGTGAATAATGAACTTATGAGTGTGTGTGTGTGTGTGTGTGTGTGTGGAGGGAGAAGCACAAAGAGATATGTGGGGATATGAATATGCATCTCAAGGGCATCATCCTATACACCCTACAAGATGGGTGACCATCCTCTCCTACGCACAATGCTGCAGTTCACTTTGGAAGTCATCACGAATGAGAAAACTGTCCATGTGAAAACTTTCCTACACTAATCAGAACCAAAAGCCTGCATGGATCCTCCGAGCTCCGCCTTAAACATCTAAACATTTAAATGATTTAGCAGACTATTATTCTAGCCACAATGTAGAGTACAGGAGAATGCCTCGACGACCTGGTAATCACCGGGCAGAGTTTTAATGGAACGGTTGTTTGCGCGGTTCATGTATAATTCATCCGGCGTGCTGATAGTCGTGCGAAAGGAGCAGCTGCTGACATCTGCATGGCCTGGTAAATGCCAGATTTAAAAAGGTGAGCACATGTGTAATTCCTCATTAGGCGGAAAGAAGGAAGACTGGAAACACAGAAAGGGAATGCCTTTACTTGTCTGGTTCTGCTCATTGGGGAGAAGGACAACAGGAGGTACATGTCAAATTAGCCGATTCAGGCTTATCGGAATTGACGTAATTCAAATCGCATGGCGCTGTTTCTAAAATGTTATCATTTCTATAGTAACAGCTCAGTCACAGGGTCTTGAATGGCAATCGATCCACATAATCTAACAAAATGTGATGTTTTTGAAAGGTTTATTTAACATTTAGGAAGGAGTCTCCAGTGTCAGTGCGTCGTAATACTTGTCTTTGTAACAAGCTGTGTTGTTTGTTTGCTTTTTTGCCTTATTGATCATTCTTAACCTCTTAAAAAAAAAAAAAAAAGGAAATGCTGGCATAGGAATGCAACACAGTTGATCTAATTAAGAAAAAAAAAAAACAGGGACTAACTTGTTTCATGGCCGTTCCACAACTAAAAACAAATTTTTTTATTATTAGCATATCATCCACTATACAAGTCCCTGTAACTGAGTTTGCTACTATTAGAAAGCATGTGTTAATATAAACCTGTGATTTGCATTTTAACCGGAACTACTGTCGATTAATTAATTAATCAACATCTTACGACCATCTCATATGCTTACTCTTAAACATACGCATAAATTGGCACCGCATTTAGCATAAATCAAAGCTGCTATCACTATGCATAGAACCAAGAAGTGTGAAAAAAGTCTACTGACCTTTACAGAAACTTCTACTGTAATGAAGCTGTAGCATAACAGGCTAACACACTCCTGCGAGCGATACGAAGTGGAAGATGTTATAGCTTCGGTATCACAGGACGAAAGTTGAGAGGCTGAGAGACTGACCGCAAATGCAACTCAAGTGTCACGACTTTGTGTGGCTGATGATGTAGCAAATCACACCGTTTACAAATCGATTTCAAATATGAGTAAACGGCTGACTTCGAGGCCTTCCGTTGTCACATTTCAAATTTTAAAATCAAGACCATGAGAAAATCCTCTTCCGATTAACTGCAAGGTTTATATCATTACATAAAACTACTCTATTAAATGAAACGCATGTCCTTAATAATGAATGAAAGGCTTGGGCTTTTCATTCGCTCTTAAAACTAAATATAGATGTAATGATTTCTTAAATATGCAGAGATTTTTTAGTAGTAACAGTACTATCTGGCTGACCTAATGCATTTTACTCAAAGCCACACTTAATGACTAAAGGGGTGTACCAGCATGCAAGGCGATAAAGCTGTCAAATCAAGTGCTCCTGGATACTTCCATGTCACAACACAAGACCTGGTTGAACCCATCTCCCCAGGAAATGGAGATACAACTCCAATAACAAGCAATTAGCTTCTTATGCACTCTCAGGAGGCCTATTAATCTTGCAAAGTTAGTTGTGATGCTAACTGTTCCTTGATTAATGAAGGACAGCTAGCAGTCGCACTGGCCTGCATGCTAATGGTGTGATTTATGGAAAGGAAGCTCAGCCGGCTGCATTGTTACTATACTTGTGGCCATCCTCAGTTTTGAGACCTCTGTCATTTCTTTAGTAAATAATTTAAATTAATCAGACGGGAAGGTATTAGGTATTAGTGTATTGCTGCAACCCTCCAATCTGCTTGTTCCCACCAAACTGCAGCACGATGGCTAGCCAGGGCAGCTTACACAGAGGTAAAACAAAATGCGATGTGTTCCCTAAATAATTAGGAATCTCCTGAGGTCAAAAATATATAGCAGGTCAGGTATGTCAGAGCCATGGAGGAATAACCTATGGAGGCTTTCTAAGTGATTTAGAGCCCACAATCTATTTATCCCTCTGAAGGTCACATTAGGCTTTACTGCTTTTTTCCACCAACTTATTTGTCCACCTGTCACACCAACCACACAGCATCACAATCTAGCAATTAGAACTTACAAACAGCACTTGCATATTGACCTTTGGGAAAAGTATAGGAAGTGCCTAAACCCCTAATCGCTACTCGGTCAAGCCTCAATAATCAAGCATGTGTGAAATCAGACAACTGACACCATTGCCTTTAGGGAAAATTGTGATGGTATTCATACTGGGCTCCATGAGAACCAGGCTCCAAAATCTAATCATTTCCCTTAAGGGAAATGGTGTCAAGAAAGTTGAATGATACTATCTGCTTTCTAAAATCTCTAAACTCTTTGGGAGTGCATAGGCGTCCATGCGACTCGACTTGTTCTGCATTAGATAGTAGACTGTAATGTGTTTCTACACATGAAAATAAAAATCCAATGGAATCACAGTCGAAATTGGGCTGTATTCCAGGGTGTAGCTCATAACAATTCAAGAGGAACCCCATAGATAAAAAATTCTATATGAACTTCACTTAAATTAGACTATGTTCTAAGTAGTAACCCATAGAAAATCAATACGAACAATATATATATATATATATATATATATATATATATATATATATATACAGTGGTGTGAAAAAGTGTTTGCCCCCTTCCTCATTTCCTGTTCCTTTGCATGTTTGTCACACTTAAGTGTTTCGGAACATCAAACCAATTTAAACAATAGTCAAGGACAACACAAGTAAACACAAAATGCAATTTATAAATGAAGGTGTTTATTATTAAAGG
>JAFFST010052768.1:4583-25671 GCA_022414735.1 Noturus placidus
ATAATGGCTCTCACTGTGGTTCGCTGGATTCCTAAAGCTTTGGAAATGGCTTTATAACCCTTTCCAGACTGATAGATCTCAATTACTTTCTTTCTCAATTGTTCTTGAATTTCTTTGGGTCTCGGCATGATGTGTAGCTTTCAAGGATCTTCTGGTGGACCTTACTGTGTCAAGCAGCTCCTATTTAAGTGATGCCTTGATTGTGAACAGGTGTGGCAATAATCAGGCCTGGGTGTGGCTAGAGAAATTGAACTCAGGTGTGGACAACCACAGTTATAGTAAGGGGGGCAATCACTTTTTCACACAGGGCCATGATGGTTTGGATTTTTTTTCACCTTTAATAATAAACACCTTCATCTAAATTGCATTTTGTGTTTACTTGTGTTGTCCTTGACTATTGTTTAAATTGGTTTGATGTTCCGAAACACTTAAGTGTGACAAACATGCAAAGGAACAGGAAATGAGGAAGGGGGCAAACACTTTTTCACACCACTGTATATATATTTATTATACCGTACTTTTGCTCGAGTCTCGCCTTTAACTTGAAAGCTGCATGATACGCATTAGTGCGTGTGTTTTCCATGATGAGGGGGTGTTCATGAAGCGCAAAATGACTGATTTGAAGAATTTAGTGTGAGTGTGTTTGATTTAATTCGAATGTGGCGAGGCTAAATGTTTTGGCTGCATGAAGCTCCTTAGCCCGTAAAAATCCATAAATTCGTTGTTTAAGCCGCAGTGCTCAAAGCGTCTGAAAAAAGTAGCGGCTTATACACCGGAAAATACGGTGTGTGTGTGTGTGTGTGTGTGTGTGTGAATTCACAACGTACAAGATTCATGAATGAGGATGTAAAAACGTCTTCATAAGAACATATTCATCATTAAATTAATATTCGCTGAGGTTAGGTTGAGGTGTAACATTGGCTTTAGCTGTAAGAAGTTACATGACTGTGAACATAGCAGAGAAACTGAATCAGTGGTAAAATCTTCAAACTCAAGCTGTGATTCATGAAAAGTGATCCCCTCCACTCATGCTGTACATGGCTCTAAAATATTTGTAGAAGGTCACAAGAGGCATTCATATTTATGGTAGAAACATGATGTATGTATATTGATATTGCTGTTTTGGTACAGTACCAACAACACCGTACATCATACACCATCACTACATCAAGGATCATGGGTAGCTTTGTCAACCCGTTGACCTCTGACCTTTTCCAGTTTTCAGTAAATGAATGGGCTTAGTGTTATTCTTGGACCCTAGCACCTCTGTGATGATCTAAACACACTCGCGTGTCTCTACTCTACGTGTCTATTTTGTGTGCATCACTTCTGGAAAAGAGACATTTCAGACCAAATCTCCTCACAGGTTGCCTTTCAGTAGATTTTATTGCATCCTCGCCACCGTTATAATAATTTATCAATTTATCAATTTGTATAGCGCTTTTTACAATGGACATTGTCTCAAAGCAGCTTTACAGAAATATCATTTTACATTTACAAGCGACTTACTAATGAGACACACTCACACACCAATGGTAGCAGAGCTGCATTCAAGGTGCTAGCTTGCCATTGGGGGCAACTTAGGGTTCAGTGTCTTGCCCAAGGACACTTCGGCATGGGATCACCCGGGTCGGGATTCCAACCACCAACCCTACGATTAGTGGATTAGTGGACAACCCGCTCTACCGACTGAGCCACAGCCGCCCATAAGGGACATAACAGTACCGTATGCATCAATAGATTTCACTGATTAGTCATTAATGGTTTCAGCTTTCATTAAATATGCATGAGGGTTTCTTTTTAATAATTAATATGTTTAATATAGTTTGAAATAGCAGCCATGGGGAGTACAGTACTAAATCCAGTGTACCCCACGGTCGTTGGTTCTTATTGATTTAAGATCATAGTCTTATGTTTTTTTACGCTTCAGGTCGCTCTGCGATTTGCTACAGTCAAGACCAAACATCCGAGTCCACTACCAAGAACTCTGTTCATGTGATTAGTTATTAAAGCTGTGGGGTTTTTTTTCTTTTCAAATTATATATCGACATAACATCTGCACTCGGTGGTCATTTTATTAGGTACACATAGCTTTTCGTTATACTATTAGAAGAAAATGTCTATAATGGAGTTCTAGATAGACATGTTTTTTCACATTTGGCATTTTTCTCGACAGCCAGTTTTTTAGTTTTATTTATTTATTTTCCATTTAATCCTATGGCAGGAGGAATGTGGCTAACAAGATCGGCAATATGTCTTTCATTTTGTTTGTGCGTTTCTGAAATGTGATTGTCGTTTGAAAAGCCCTGCCCTGGCTTTTATTATTTGCTGGTTGGTTGGTTGGTTGGTTTTTCTCACAGCAGAGCTTCCAAAGTTGGAAAATGTTAAATTTTTCATACAAGTACAGTGTGATTTGGGGGCAAGAGAAAAAAACCAAGTGGAGAACGGGTGTCGGAGAAAAAAAAACAACACATGGTCTTGTTAGTGAACGGATTTAAGGAAATTTACAAGGTATTTCAGGAAATGAAATTGAAAATAACAACTTGGTTAATTTTGGGACAGGTCACGCTTGCAACTCTTGATTTTCTGCAACCAAAGCTGCAGCGATGGCAACCGTGTCAACACCAGAGATAAACAGATCTTTATTGCGTCGTATTTACCGATAAATCATATCTAACTTGCAAGCTAGACTAGTTAATTAAGCTGATACTAGGTAGAACTGGTTAGAGCTTTTTTTGGTTAGAGTGCATAACATGAGCACAAAAGACACTGAGGCTAGCGCTTCTCCTGTAAAAATAATAAAAACTGTCAATATAGAGTATACCAGCTTCATAGAAGGACTTCTCACGGATCTGTCTGTTTGGATAGCTGATAGGATAAAAACTTGCACAGAGATTGAGAAGTCTAAACAGGCCACTATATTGTGACTTTAAAAACATTCATGTGACTGCTTAATGAGAAACCTGCACCTCGAGAAGAACTACAGAAGCCTCAACAAAGATGCTTTTCATCAACAAGCTTCAAAGCCCCAATGAAAAGTGACTCATTTCTCTGTGAATGCATGTTTAATCACTATTTCTGCTCTCACAGCATCATCAATGGATTTGCGTTACCGCTGAAGGCCGAACACAGGCAGTTCCTGACGAAGGTGCTCATTCCGATGCACACTGCCAAAGCCCTAGCACTCTTCCACGCACAGGTATGCTCACAGGGACATTTATTAACAGTGTGTATGCAGAAAATGATATCTACACACAGCATAAACAAAGTGAATTATTGTAACGATAATTGAAGTAATGGCTGTCGAGTCACCTCATTGCACTTATTCACACATTAACGCCGTCACTATTTGGACAGTGTCTTTATGTTGTGGTTAGATTACGTATTCAGAAAAGCATCAGCAGACTCCTGGATCCACTGAGTCACTGTCACTGGACACTTTTTTTTTTTTTCCCCCCTGATGCATGCTGTTCTGAATGATAAATACTGAGTACTGATTTGGATGGTTCTATCTTTTTTTTGAGTGGCTGTGGCTCAGTCGGTAGAGCGGGTCGTCCACTAATCCACTAATCGTAGGGTTGGCGGTTCGAATCCCGGCCCGAGTGATCCCATGCCGAAGTGTCCTTGGGCAAGACACTGAACCCTAAGTTGCCCCCGATGGCAAGCTAGCACCTTGCATGGCAGCTCTGCTCCCATTGGTGTGTGAGTGTGCTCTCATTAGTAAGTCGCTTGTAAATGTATAAAGGATATTTCTGTAAAGCTGCTTTGAGACAATGTCCATTGTAAAAAGCGCTATACAAATTGATAAATTATTAAATTATTAATTATCTTTAGCCCTGTTTCTTTTCTCTCATAGTTTAAAATGAGTGCAAATTGGACAACAGCACCACCCAGTGGTACACCCAGTTGTATTTTATTAAAATATTTAATCAGATGATTGGATTCAACATCCTAACATCAGTACTTTAAAACCCTTTAAAAAAAAAAAAAAAGACCTAGACAATATTGGGTAATCAGATGTAGTTTTACAGCTGACAAATCAAACGATTCCTAACTCATTTACATTACATTTATGGCATTTTTGGAGACGCTCTTATCCAGAGCGACTTACATTTATCTCATTTATACATCTGAGAAATTGAGGGTTTAGGGCCTTTCCCAAGGGCCCCACAGTGGTAGCTTGGCAGTGCTGAGGTTTGAACTTCTGACCTTCAGTAACCCAGAGCCTTAACCGCCAAGCCACCACTGCCCTCACTACCATTGCCCACCACTCAATACTCTAATGCAGATATTTAATTGTTCTAATTTAAAATGTCCTCATGTTGGGTTCCTGTGTGGTGCAAGCGTTGGTCCTGTTGTTACAAGATCGTGTGTTTCCCAGCCCTCTGTGACTCGAAGAATCCAAGAAAACACAATTAGCTGATCTCACTGGGTGGGACAAATAGCATTACTCTCTGTCCTGTCAATCAGAGCGACATTAGTGACCATCTTTGAGCTCGTGTGGGGGAGAAGAAAAAAAATTCAATATTCTCATGATGTGGTCTGATGTTTTTCTGTTCCAGTTGGCGTACTGCGTTGTTCAGTTCTTGGAGAAGGACGCCTCGCTCACAGAGCCGGTACGACACGACATCCTACATTTCCTCTATGACTGTGTTTATCACTGCTGCGCCTGCATTTTATACCGACATTTTAGCTACTTTTAATATTAACACCTGTGCCCTCAAACTGTACAGCTGAAGATCGTCTGGTCATTTTCCAATCTGCAGCTGTCCAGTGTCAGTGAGCCTGTTATGATCTTGTAGCCCATCTACCTCAACATGTCGTGACATGACATGTCTTGCGTTCTGAGATGCTTTTCTGCTCAGCGCGGTTATAATATTGAAATATTGGCTACGGGCAGACTAGAGCTGCAGAGTAAAGCAGCACGGAGACATTAAGAGTATTTCCTATGCAAGCTACTTGTATAGAAGATCCAGATGATTCATTAGGACATACAGTACCTTTAGTTGGGTTCTTTTTTTTTTTTTTTTTTTTGAGTTCTTGGTTTTGAGTTTTGGAGGGAAATCATCTTAAAAATGGATTTGATGTACAACCCCAATTCCAAAAAAAGTTGGGACGCTGTGTAAAATGTAAATAAAAATAGAATGCAGAGATTTGCAAATCTCATAAACTCATGTGTTATTCACAACAGAATATGGAAAACATGTCAAATGTTTAAACTGACACAACACGTCTCAAAAAAGTTGGGACGGGGCAACAAAAGGCTAGAAAAGTAAGTGTTCCTAATACGAAACAGCTGGATGTTAATTGGGATCAGGTCAGTAAGATGATTGGGTATAAAAAGTGGATCTTGGAGAGACAGAGTCTCAGAATAAATACGGGCAGAGGTTCACTAATCTGCGAAAAACTGCATCTACAATGTGTGGAACAATTTCAGAATAATGTTCCTCAATGTAAAATTGCGAAGAATATGAATATCTCATCATCAATGAGATATATGATGAGATATGATATAGTACCATCAAAATATTCTGAGAATCTGGAGAAATCTTTGTGCACAAGGGACGAGGGTGAAAATCAATACTGCATGCGTGTGATCTTCGGGCCCTCAGGCGCATGATTCTGTAATGGAAATCACTGCATGGGCTCAGAAACACATTGTCTGTGAACACAGTTCACCGTGACATCCACAAACGCTGGTTAAAGCTCTATCATGCAAAGAAGAAGCCATATGTGAACATGATCCAGAAACGCTGCCGTCTTCTCCGGGCCAAAGCTCATTTAAAATGGACCGAGGCAAAGTGGAAAACAGTTCTGTGGTCAGACAAATCTAAATGGGAAATTATTTTTGGAAACATCTAAACTAAAGAGGAGAGGAACCATTTGTCTTTTTATGAGCACTCAGTTCACAAGCCTGCATCTCTGTTGTATGGGGTGCGTTAGTGCATATTGAATGGGCAGCTTGCACATCTGGAAAGGCACCATCAATGCTGAAAGGTATATACATGTTTTAGAGCAACATCTGCTTCCATCCCGTCTTTATTTCTGAGAGACTCTGCCTCTCTCAAATTCTCTTTTTATACCCAGTCATGTTGCCAACCTATTCCCAATTAACCTCCAGTGTTTCATTTTAGTAACACACCTTTCCAGTGTTTTGTTGCCTTGTCCCAACTGTTTTGAGATGTGTTGCGGCCATAAAGTTCAAAATGTCTGATTTTTTTTTCCCTTAAAATAGTACATTTCCTCAGTGTAAACACTTGACATGTTTTCCATTCTATTATGTTCTATTGTGAATAACATACGGGTTTATGAGATTTGCAAATCATTGCATTCTGTTTTTATTTACATCTTACACAGCGTCCCAACTTTTTTGGAAATGGGGTTGTGTATATATGTACTCCGAAATCTTCTAGAAGAGTAGACTAGTATGTGATTTGAGACCGTGCTAGAGTTTTACAATTTGTGGTGGTATTGTACCACATGAAGAGGGAACATTTGGATTCTGAGGACACGCACATCTTCCCCATGCATTCACACCGTTTATATTCAGTATAACTCTTAACCCATCACTGCATTTAGGTTTGTTTGTGTCCCTGCAGGTGATCCGGGGGCTTCTGAAATTCTGGCCCAAGACCTGCAGCCAGAAAGAGGTAAAACTGATAACTCGATATGGCATAAATGTAATAGCAAGTGTGTAGAGAGGAAAAAAAAATAACTCTGTACAGATTTTTTTATTTTCAGTTTACTTTAATATATTTAAATTATCGTAGCCGAGTAATGGCCAACAATTATTCAGGCTTTGACTTTATTTTTATTATATGTTATATTGTTTGCTTTCAGACTATTAGAGTTCTGGAGTTATCTTTTCACTTTAAACAGATTTTAAAACACATGATAGATTTTAGATCAGGAAAGCCTGCAGTTCTCAGAACTTCATATAATAAATAGATCATATCAGATTTTCTAAGCCTATTAAACAAAATGTGCTGTTTGCTCCGCTCGTGTGTGTGTGCGTGTGTGTGTGTGTAGGTTATGTTCCTGGGCGAAATCGAGGAAATCCTGGACGTCATTGAGCCGACCCAGTTCAGGAAGATTCAGGAGCTGCTGTTTAAACAGATCTCCAAGTGTGTAGCTAGTCCTCATTTTCAGGTAAAAATGAAACGATTCCAACGATTGTCAATTTCTCATGTTAATCTTTCTGCATGGTAGAAATGTCTGCCGTGCGATTTCTGGCCTGTTTCGACTGTAACTTGACTCTGAAAATGCATCCTGAGTATAGTGACGTCCAACTGCTCGCTATGTGGAAACGTAAAGAAAAAGAATTCTGTGTCATGCAGGTAGCAGAAAGGTCGCTGTACTTCTGGAACAACGAGTACATTTTGAGTCTGATCGAGGAGAACATAGACAAGATCCTGCCCATCATGTTCAACAGCCTGTACCACGTCTCTAAAGAGCACTGGAACCAGTAAGTTCTGTCTAGAGTACCTACAACATGCTAGCAGAAGTTTGAGTGCGTGTCGAATATTAGGTGGAGGGCGGCTGTGGCTCAGTTGGTAGAGCGGGTTGTCCACTAATCCACTAATCGTAGGGTTGGCGGTTCGAATCCCGGCCCGGGTGATCCCATGCCGAAGTGTCCTTGGGCAAGACACTGAACCCTAAGTTGCCCCCGATGGCAAGCTAGCACCTTGCATGCAGCTCTGCTACCATTGGTGTGTGAGTGTGCTCTCATTTGTAAGTCGCTTTGGATAAAAGCGTCTGCTAAATGAATAAATGTAAATGCAAATGCAGACCTAGATATTTTACTTTACGCATGCGCAGCGGTTAGCGTTGAGGCTTCACTACTCCAGCGTCCCGGGTTCGGTCCTGAGCTCAGGTCCTGTCTGTGCATGTGTCCGTGTGGGTGGGTTTCCTCCTACCTCCCAAAAACATGCCAGTAGGTGTAGTGGCTATGATAAATTATTCCTATGTGTATGTGCGCACGCATGGTGTCCAATCTGGGTTGTATTCCCACTTCACTCCCAGTTTTCCTGGCATAGGCTCCGGATCCTCAGGAACCCTGATCAGAATAAAGCACATACTGAAAGTGAGTGTTATTCCAAAGAAATCCCCAAGAGTGCGCTCTGAATAAAATTAAAGCATCCAATATTGACAGAATCAACAATATTACACTTATTGCAAAAGTAATCTGATTGTAAAAGAGTCTAGTTACAATGTTTTATGCTTATCAGGTGTGTGTGTGTACTTCTTGTTGGTCACCTCTTTTACAGAACTCTAAAATCCTTGAAAAGATTTGATACATAATTGAAAATATATCTGGCTCCAGCCCTAACCGAAGGACGTGAATTACTGTTTGCCGAATTCACCTAACATTTTATTTTATTTTTCTTTAACAGCCCTGTTATGCTGTCTGCATGATATCTATCCTGTGCGTTCATGTCATCTCTGTTTTTGTTTCAGCTTTCAGAGTCGAAAGTAATTAAAGTGAAAGTAGCACTAACATTTAAATGTCGTATCCTTTCCCGTCCGTGTCCTTCAGGACGATCGTAGCACTGGTGTACAACGTGTTGAAATCGCTGATGGAGATGAACAGCACACTGTTTGACGAGCTCACAGCCTCGTTCAAAGCCGACAGACAACGGTGAGGATGGGGGAGATGACCCGACTCTTTTTACAGTTACAAGGCATTTGGGGCGGCTGTGGCTCAGTCGGTAGAGCGGGTTGTCCACTAATCCACTAATCGTAGGGTTGGTGGTTCGAATCCCGGCCCGGGTGATCCCATGCCGAAGTGTCCTTGGGCAAGACACTGAACCCTAAGTTGCCCCCGATGGCAAGCTAGCACCTTGCATGCAGCTCTGCTACCATTGGTGTGTGAATGTGCTCTCATTAGTAAGTCGCTTGTAAATGTAAAAATGTAAAAATGATATTTCTGTAAAGCTGCTTTGAGACAATGTACCATTGTAAAAAGCGCTATACAAATTGATAAATTATTATATGACTGCGTTTTCCACCCTCGCTATCTGGAAGATGAGTAGACAGCTTAAACACGAGCTAGTAATTAAAAAAATGTGTGCTTTCCTCACATAGTGAAGGGGATGATTTGTTGAAATCCCGGCTGTGACGTCAGCACCTTCTCCTAACGTAAACTCAGGCTAATTTCCGGGAGGGCGGTCTGCCGCTGTGTTAACGTTCTCGCTCTTGCATCCACCTCAGAGAGAAGAAGAAGGAGCAGGAGAGGGAGGAACTGTGGAAGAGGCTAGATGACCT
The DNA here is from genome assembly GCA_022414735.1 of Noturus placidus. NCBI lineage: Eukaryota > Metazoa > Chordata > Actinopteri > Siluriformes > Ictaluridae > Noturus > Noturus placidus. The sequence continues at coordinate 13,848 of JAFFST010052768.1, forward strand.
GAAGATCTCCAAGAGCCAGAGCAACAGCCACGGCATTGTGAACTCTGAGAACAACAACAATAACAACAACCAATCAGAGGAGCAGAACAGCTCGGTCATCAGCGCTACAGACCACGTTAACACACACACACACAACACTGACCACTGCGCCAAATGACACAGGACCAGCTATCGGATTGAAACCAGCAGCACTCTGTCACAGACACAAGGACGTTTCGAGTGAAAATGCACTCTATAGATCTACATAGGCTAACTTTATCTATGAGAAATGAAATATTTTAGTTATGTAAGTCTATTTTTGGATGTTAAGTGCAGTCACGTTATTTCGTATATTAAAGCTTCATTCACAGATAGACTTCGGTGTCATACAGCATTATCGTGGACATTACTGCGTTCTGAAGGAGGCGCTTATGAGCGGTGTTCTCGCTCTAAGAGAAATCCTGTTTTATTCCAGATTAGGCAGCATTATGGCATAATCTATACTGTACTGTTCAGCAGTAAGGAATTATTCAAAGGTATTAAAATACAGTTTTTGGGGTATCCTAATCATACGGTCTGACTCAGAGTTCAACGTGTGCAAGAGCATGTTCTTAACGGCACATTAGATTTCTGAGGAGCGTGCATGCTGGTATGGACACGTGGGCCTAAAAATGAGGGAACAAATCAGCGGTATAACGAATTATAATGGAATTGTCCAGTCAATTTTTAAAAAAGCTCCAAACACATGTCCTAGCAACTGTTGATATGGTTATGATATGGTTTTGACCAAGGAGAGCGATTAACGGTGTCCATTCATATTGATGTTTGTTGTGAATTGACTCTTCGCATAATACTGAGGACCGGTGTTTACTGAGGACCAGGAAGTTTAAGGGAGAAGTATGTCATTTTTAGAGTCATCTCTGAATTGCAAAGAAAAACTAAATAAAGTAAAGAATTCTCCTTCAACACCATTAACACCATTCATCTGCAGTCACTGTTTTACTAAATGATCTTAAAAATGATATTATTACAGATCTAGAATTATTTTTCCCTCTCTATTAGAGTGATGCTAGCCAGTCCTGCTTTCTGTCAGCTGTGTATTGATGATTAATTAAAGAATAATACACTTGATGGCATGCTGTTGAATGAAAATAATCGACAGCAGGGTGGAGCGATGCAGCCTGACGTGAAATGGAGTGCCTTTTAGCACACAGAAGGACAAGGACATCCCAAAGTGTTTTATTCCTCTTATACTACAGCGATTTGCCAACGTAATTAAAAAAAAAAAACACGTTATTACACATTCACGTCATATTGTGGTGTAACGGGTCGGGTCGTGTCCTGTGGTTGAGTTAATATCCGTGTGGAGTTTCACATGCTGTCCTCGTTTCTCTGTGGGTTTCCTCCAGGGTCTCCGGTTTCCTCCCACTTCCCAAAACACATGCCAGTAGGTTGATGTAATAAATTACACCTAATGTAGGTGTGAATTTGTCTGGTATCCTGTGAAGGACTTGCGTCCCATCCAGGATGTATTCCCACCTCACACTCTGAGGTGAGCTAGACTTCGACTCTGACCAAAATGAATGAATAAATGTCTTTTATGAATGTATAAAAAGTGGTGTTCTTTCAGACAGTTTCATGTTTCCAACACTCATTCTGTAAGTCACGTGCTGAGTAATTGGTGGCAACTTTTCCCACGTTTTAATTCCATTTTAAACTTTGGCCATAGCTTTATCACTTCTATTTGGAACACGGACATTAAAACGGTTCAAATCCAAATGACTTTAAGACCATGAAAACGCACCCTTAGGCATGTCAGCATATTGGACTGGTACTGTGCATACTGTGTATACCTTGTATATCGTGTATACCTTGTATAGAGTGTACACTGTGTATATAGGTGTAAACTGAACAAATTTTAATTAAGCACTGACAGATTTGTCTGTAGGGAACTCCTTCACAATTAGTAGTCGAATGTCAACAGAGTCACGAATGAACGCTATTAGGAGTGTAACAGTTCATCTGAAATCAGAAATTACCTTACATTGTGTCATCACAGAAAAATAACAACCAGCACTGCTGAATTGTTTAAAACAGGGTGGCCTGCTTTGTAAAGGTTTAAATAAAAACATATCAGTATATCCACAGTTATCTGATAAATGGCTATTAATTAGTACAATTGTTCTAGTGTTGTTTTTTTGTTTGGTTTTTTTTTATGTTCTATGCAGTTGGACTTTGCACAGTTGGAAGCTGTAAGCACATACTGTGATGTTTACTGTAAAAAAATACATCTTTTGGGTTTGGACGGTTATCATGTATTAGTTTATTTATCAGTTAGAAACATGTTTCTACCTTTTTAGTTGTTAAAATACCAAAAATCCTTCCATTTGGCTTTGGAGTAATGCATAATTTCCTCCAAAATTACATTTACATTTATTCATTTAGCAGACGCTTTTATCCAAAGTGACTTACAAATGAGAAAATACAAGCAAAGTGATCTCAAGCAGAGAACAATACAAGTATTGTGCTACCATACAATATCCATTAATTGAGTCCCAGAAGAAGCAAAGTGCGCAGAGTAGAGGTGTAAGTGCATTTTTAAAAATAATGATTTTTTTTCCCTATGAGTTGGTTAGGTGTTCACGGAAGAGGTGGGTCTCTAGCTGTTTTATGAAGATGGTGAGAGATTCTGCAGTCCAGATTGAGGTTGGCAGTTCATTCCACCACTGAGGAACAGTTAGTTTGATGGTTCTTGAAAGGAACCTTGAGCCACACTGAGTAGTTAGTACTAAGCATCAGTCATTGATTGATCACAAATTGCGTGAGGGAACGTAAGCTTTCAAGAGAGAGTTGAGTAAGAGGGTGCTGTTCCAGACAAGGTCTTGTAGGTGAGGATCAGGGCCTTGAATTTGATGCGGGCGGATACAGGACGCCAGTGGAGGGAGATGAAGAGAGGTGTGACATGGGTTCTCTTGCACTGGTTGAAGATGAGGCATGCTGCGGCATTCTGAATCATCTGAAGGGGTTTGATGGAGCTGGCTGGGAGGCCCAAAAGTAGTATAATAGAGTAAAATAATAGCTCTTCTATATATTTAATATGTTCATCATGTTTACTAATGAAACTCCATTTGAAAAAGTTGTGGGACATTTCTTCATTCGATTGCAGTAGCAGTGAATGATTGCGTAAAGAAACCGAGAAATCCATGCGGTGATTAAGAGTATAGCTGTGTGACGTGAAAAGTATAAGAACGTGTCGTGAAGCCCAGCCAAAAAAAAAAACAACCCCTAGGCACATTTCAGTGTTGTAGACCAGGGGTTCCCAAACTTTTCCAGGGCAAGGCCCCCCTTTTGCAAGATGTTTTTCTCTCTATCTGTCACCGATTAGTCGAGACCAACCTTCGGGCACTTTATGGGTCATCAGTCTCCACGTATTTCATTGATGTGATCCACAAAGCATTTTGGCAGAAGTAGTGGGGTAGTTTGCCATTGCTTTCCCCACCCCTCCCTATTAATCCGGGCTTGGGACCGGCGTGTAGCTGCTGCCAGTCACACGGCTGGATATACATACTCGCACACCCATTCATACACTGGCGTGTCCAAAGTGTCCGTAATCAGCCTACCATGCATGTCTTTGGACTGGGGGAAGAAACCGGAGTACCCGGAGGAAACCCCCGACACACGGGGAGAACATGCAAACACCGCACACACATGGCCCTGGCAGGACTCGCACCCCGGACACTGGAGGTGTGAGGCGAACGTGCTAACCACTAAGCCACCGCGCGAAGACGTCTTTAAAACACATTAAAAATATAAACTTCAGAATATATCCCCCTTTTTTAAAAAATAATTACATCTTACATATTTACATTACATTAGGAATTGATTGTGTGTGTGTGTGTGGTTGTCTGAGAGTGAGAATTTATTTTTCACACCAAATTGTTGAGGCCCCCTGATGGCCCCCACTTTGAAAAGCACTGTTTCAGAGAACACATCACATTGATTTCTCTCAGTTCCTCTCTTTAGGCAAGGATATTTAGTCTAGACACATTTAAGAACATGCTTTTGTACTAGGAATATTTAAATCCAGTGTTTCCTTCCATTAATGGACCTGACTTTTAGGATTTTTAACACACACACACACACAAAAGCCTAGGGATTATTGACCACTGTGTGTGTAGTTTTCACTTGAAGACCACAGCGATCGTTAGTGAGTCATTTCTTTTCCCTTCACATAAAAAGCGTGTGTTTCAATACTGTTTTGAAAACACCCGTATGAACTTCCTCTGTCTGCTTCCCATCAATTGACAATCATTTGAACAGCCTTAAGTGAGGTTTGTTTGTTTGTTTGTTTGTTTGAGTCGGCATTATTGTAGACTTCATGAGTGCACACACACACTGCCCAGAATGCATTGTGATCTCTTTGTGGGTGTAAGAGGAGCACTAACATTGCTTAGTTATGACATTTGGTTGTGTTTAGGGTTTTATTACTCTGAAACTGTTTGCAAAAGCTGAAGTGGCTCTTTAACATCCCAAATGCTAGAATTCATGTCAGCCATTTTAGAACATCAGCGATTTTAAGAAAACCTCCCAAATGATAACACATGAAATCCACTAGAAGAACCAAGTATTTTGAGAACAAATATGGTGGTATTGTCTGTATTACCCATAATGCACTGCAAACAAGTGGCAAGTGAATTCACAGCTGTAACATTTTCATGATTATGATGAAATAAATCAGAATGTTAGGTACATTATCTTTAATATATAGCTATATTTAGAGTCACATTCAGTGCTCTGCATCCAAGATGAATGAATATATGGTATGTTTATTTTTCGAACACATTTAATGTTCTGGAAGGTCTGCGACAGTTTACTTCCTGTTATCACTTGTGTTATAGCAGCTAAAAAAAAAAAAAGGTTGTTCCTTCACTATCTTCTTTTCTTTCTGAATCCTGATGTTAATTATAAGAAAGAATCAAAAACCAGCTTATCATGTTACAGAGAATACTCAAATCCCTCCCATGATAGAAGGCTATGTCAGAAAACTTGTGTTACGAAAGTACTGACACTGGAGGCTCCTTCTGTAAATGTTACATAAACATCTCCTCACAGAAGACTTGCCATATTAAGCGTCCACCGTACAAGTCCCTGTGTTAGAAGAAGTGCATTCATATAAACCTAGGATTTGATCTTTTCAGAACTGCTGTTAAAATGAAGTACAAATAAAATGACTAAAACAAGCAAAGTAAACATGCTGTGGATACAAGGCAAAACAAAAAAAAAACATACAGATTATATAGTGTGGCACACACGACAATAACAAAAGCTTGACAGTGAGCCATAGAAAAGTTAGAATGTAATTAAATAGTGGTGCTAACAAGTATAAGAAGACACAGGTGAGAGTGATTAGTGATAGGTGATATGCTGGGGCTGATGGATAGTGTAGTTCAGCACCCATTGGCACTACCATGGTATAATGTAAAGTACTAGCTAATAGGTTCATCACTAAACTGCCGATTAGGAAGCAGACTGTTAGCCAGCTACTGAATACGCATCATCATCTTAACATTATAATGTTCTATTTATTAGAGACTCTTCTTCATGACACAGTGTCTATGTTCACTGTCCTCAAACACTATCCATGAATCGATCTATCTATTTTCTGTACCGTTTGTCCTACACGGGGTCACAGGGAGCCTGGAGCCTATTCCAGTGAACTCGGGTGCACACAAGGCAGAGGACACCCTGCACACACACCCGGTCACACACTACAGACACTTAAGAGATGCCAATCAGCTTACAATGCATGTCTTTGGACTGGAGAAGGAAGCCAGAGGAGACCTCTGAGGCAAGGGGAGAGCATGTAAGCTCCATGCACACAGAGCAGAGGCAGGAATCGAACCCCCAACCCTGGAGGAGTGAGGCATACGTGCTAACCACTAAGCCACAGTAACCTCCTCCTCCTCACACACATGAGGTAAAGCTGATAAAAGCGTGTTGAAAATAGTAAAGGAACACAGCACACGTGTAATTAATATTTAAAAAAATCAAACACTTAATGAGCTTTGTATTTTCACATAGAATTGTTGTTAATTCATTCAAGGCTTCTCTGATTTGTTGTATGTCTCAAACACGTCTCTATCGGAACAGCATTCCTGTCTCTGTGAACCATGTGGAGAACGTAAATAAACTCAACGTTATGTTTCTACAGCATGGGCGTAACCACGCATTCTTTGAGGGGAGTCGTGTCCATGGTAACAGCTTGGTATAGAAGGCATCATACCATGGCTTGGTTTGTTCTTAAGAACATCAATTAACTTTTGATATTTGCACACCCACAAAGTAGGCTACCATTAACGTTACATTCACTTGAATATCCTCCCGTCGAGTTCGTTGGACCCTCCTCCATGTCCATACCTTGTTCTACAGCCAGTTCTAGCGGTGACTTTCTCTTCCTCAGCTTCATACAGAGCAGTGTGAAGGTCAAGGTTTACTGTTCATAGCAACGGCTTTTCTTTTACAAAAACGTTTGAAAGATTTTCTATTACCACAGAGCAAATTGAAGTACCACAGAGGGGAAATTCAAGTTCACACGGCAGCAGAAGTAGGAGGAGTAACATCAAGAATTTCCAGAAATACCTAAACATCAGAAGAAGCATAAAGTAAAAATTCCATCCATCCATCCATTTTCTATACCGCGTAACCTTCAGTGTCACGGTAAACCTGGAGTCTATCCCAGGGGGCATAGGACACAAGGCAGGGTGCCAATCCATCGCAGGGCACAATCACATACACACTCACACACCCATTCATACACTACAGACACTTTGGACATGCTAATCAGTCTAACATGCATGTGTTTGGACTGGGGGAGAACCAGAGTAACTGGAGGGAACCCCCACAGCACTGGGAGAACATGCAAACTCCGCACACACACACACACACACACACACACAGGGTAGTGGCGGGAATCGAACCCCCAACCCTGGAGGTGTGAGGCAAACTTTCCAAAATTATCGAAGATAAATAAAAATAATAACAGAAAGAATAAAATAAATCCATGTGTATGTACATATAATGGAGTTTTATTTGTATATCTCTCTCTCTATCACCGATTAGTCGAGACCAACCTTCGGTCACTTCATGGGTCATCACTTCTCCACGTATTTCATTGATGTGATCCACAAAGCATTTCGGCAGAAGTAGTGGGGTAGTTTGCCATTGCTTTCCCCACTTATTTGTATATATACATGTGCAAAATCATACTGAAGTAGTAATAGGAGGAGGAGGAGGAGGAGTAATAGTAGTAATAATAGGAGGAGGAATATTTGTAGAACACTGTATGTGTTTTGAATCATGATATGAATACTGACATGCACTATGGGGGGGGGGTGTTTAAAGTTTTTGTTTTAAGTTCTATAAAAGGATTTATCATTAAAACAGCAGAGCATTAAAAAATAAAGCTCGGTTTATGGATCTTTTTTTTTTTTTGGCTCTTTTTTCCTTTTTTTTACTGAATAAAGTGAAATATTTTATTTCTGACACCGGATTGTTGTTGGTCTTCTAGATGTAATGGCAAATATAATGATGTTTATGATGACGTATGTGTGTGTGTGTATTTTTGTCTCTCAAACAGCTTGTTTCAGTGCACACAGCCTGCCAAACTTCAATTAAACCCTGAGTCAGTTGTGAAGTGTGTAGGCGGAAGTGGATTGTTGAGGTACGTTTCTGTGAAATTGTCCCCCAAAATGACGTCATTCATAACAAAACAATCAAATCGACCTTCAAAGAAACGGAAACTGTTTTTATTGAAACGGCACACAAATATTCCCATTTAGAAAATTCAATAAACGTTTAAAGACTTCAACGTGCGAAAACATTACTGAAAACAGTCATGATTGCGAATCACGAGGGCGGCTGTGGCTCAGTCGGTAGAGCGGGTTGTCCACTAATCCACTAATCGTAGGTTGTTGGTTCGAATCCCGGCCCGGGTGATCCCATGCCGAAGTGTCCTTGGGCAAGACACTGAACCCTAAGTTGCCCCTGATGGCAAGCTAGCACCTTGCATGCAGCTCTGCTACCATTGGTGTGTGAATGTGTATCATTAGTAAGTCGCTTTGGATAAAAGTGTCTTTATTTAAATTATCTTAATGCTCTTGATGAAGCTGATTTAGTCTCTGTGTGAATGTGGACACGTTTTATTTTCTCTCTGATGAAAAGACACAAAATGAGCACAAAATGTTTTTAATATCCACGTTTCATCAACTCACCTGAATGTCAGCAGACAGAGAGAGACAGACCAGGCCAGAACGATTGTCTTCTTCATGTGGACATGTCCGTCTTCATCCTCACATCCTTCATCATCCTCACTTTTAAAGTCACAAACCCAAAGCTGCTCCAGGTTTATTCTGTGTTTTAGTCTGTAGCTGCCTCTGGATCTGAAGAAGAAGAAGCAATGAAGAGGGGCAATAATATTCATCATTATTGTTATAATAATTTTCCGAATTAATAATACTGTATGTAAGGAATAAAACTGCTATAGGAAAACAATCCAAAATCCTTCACCAGCATCCTCACCTCATGTCATCATCTATTGGACTGGTGCATGTTGTAATAAAATAATTATAATAATTAGTCATTTATAATTCTTATTTTTAGATTTCCATGTATTGAACGCCTCACTACACATAAATCAGGAGGTTTGTGGGTGGACGCTGTTTCAGTCATTCCCCTCATGGCTGCTCTTTCTTTGCTGCGTCATTAACATCGTCCTCATTAACGTACATCACCACAGAGCTGGAAACAAGCTCAGAGTCTCGTCCTCATCCTGTCTCACCGCCCGGGGATTAGTGGAAGGAGCCCTTTGTTGTTTCCAGCCTCATTACTGTTCTCTTTATAAGGCGAGGAAGGGAGCTTAGGCACGTAGTCACATTTGCTCTCTGTACTGACCTGTTTGCTGCTATGAGGAGGAGAAGCTACGATGAAGTTACTGCTGAAATGCAACCGGTTAGTGATTTATCTGCAGCTTTCACAGCACAAAGCTCTTCAGTTCAGAAATTTCAGTTTGAACATGTGCACCTGCGTTTGTTTGTTTGTTTGTTTGTTTGTTTGTTTGTTTGTTTTTATTAAATCTCCAAATGGAATTATTGCTGTAACTCTACATGCTAAACATATATTTATTTATTTATTTGTCACATTTTCTCACTCTAAGATCCTATTCGATGTACCTTTGCTATTTATTAAGGATATGGAAATATATAGTTCTTAAGTTATTAAAAATGGATGCAAAATCATTTCAGTCACGCTCATAGGCTTATTTAAGCAGGACATTTTCTCAGATGACTGCCAGCTTCAATCTCTCTGAAATCTCTGCAGAAATACAGTACATAACTGCACCGTACGACTAGACTGTGCTCACACACACATCACTTTCTGTAAGGAAATACGTTCCCTTAATATCTTACAGTGTGTACAGCTGCTGTTTAAAATAGCATTTCCTTTCTTACTACAGTATATCAGAATATTTATAACAGTATAGCAGAATATACTCCAGAACATCTTGATGGTAATAGTAATGTTGATAAGTGAGTGTGACCCTACGTTCAGGTCTGCGACTGGTATTTCTATATGATTGTGTTCCAGCTTCATCTGAAAGTACAATTTTCCAAATGAGAAACGTTCCAACAATAAATATTCGTGATCACGATGAATAATATGACCGCTGTAGTGTATTTTTAATGATGAAAATGACTCCACAGCTGGAGCGCCATTCTTGATGTTTCTTATTCTTGAGATACAGGATGGATGGAACTGTTACTCCAACCGAGGAATCGTTTTTAAAAACACATCATCGTAGTAACGTTATACGTTTCATATCTAAGGAAATAAAACACAATTGGAAAACAATTTACAACACGCTGGTTGATCAACGGATTCCTGTTACCACCCGGAAGTTGATCCTTTTCCAATAACAGCACACCCTGATGTTGATTATTCCTCTTATTGCACAGCAATACAGTAAGAAAAAATAGAGAATAATACGTTGTACTTTCTTTGTCATTGGACAAAAAAAAGCAATTTATTAACGAGAAACCTAAAAGTGACACATCCACTGTCGTTAGTTTTTGGGGGGTTTTCTAGCAGAAAACATGAAAGAACAGCTTTACCTCTGACATATTGGACATTTTCAATCAGTAAAAACAAATGAATTTTTTTTCACTGCTAGTCTGAGTTTAGCTGTTGGCGAGCAGGCTGATGAGGAAGGGATTATAGAGATAAAACAGACAGCACTAAAGATTTTTTAATACTAGAACATAGTATACAACTGTCATAATATAATGATAACATTTACGCCTAGTAGGTACCTATGAAAGACTTCAAATCCTTAAAGCCTTGAGTGTCTACTTCATATGTAAGGAATAATTAAGTATGATTATTTGAAAAATAATGCACACCCGAGGTGGTAATGTGGCCACGACGCGAAGCGGAGTATTTTTTGGCTTTAAGCCCATTTTTAAGCCGTTAAATTTTATGTTGTTTTCTTCATGTTTTTCACCCTCAGGCCTGCCTAACTGTTTGTTACTGATTGCTTTATGTCATTTGCTGTTGCTGGTTACCTTTGATGTTCGCTGTCGTTCATATCGTTTTCCATCTGGACTGCCCAATACAGCTCTCGCCCAAATGTAAAAATTTTCATCCATCCATTTTCTATACCACTAATTCTTCTGGGTCACGGGGGAACCTGGAGTCTATCCTAGGGAGCATGGGACACAAGGTGGGGTACACCCTGGATGGGGTGCCAATCCATCACAGGGGACAATCACACACACATTCACAAACCCTCATACATTCATACTCTACGGACACACTGCATGTCTTTGTACTTGGGGAGGAAACCGGAGTACTCAGCGGAAACCCCTGAGAACCCCTGAAAACATGCAAACTCCACATGCACAGGGCAGCAGCGGGAATCGAACCCTGGAAGTGTGAGGCGAACCACAAGCCACCGTGTGCCTTAAAGTGTTCATACTCTCCATAAATATTAAAAGTTATTTCTGGAAAAACTCACCATTCTGTCATTTTGTTTGTTGTTAACTGTGTGTGCTGTGGTGGACAGTAGGCTCACTTTGTGATATGGAACTGTCATGTGACCTGAGTGGAACTACTTCAATTAATTTCAATTCAATTTTACTTGTATAGCACTTTTTACAACAGTCATTGTCTCAAAGCAGCTTTACAGGAATATAAACACAGTATACACACAGTAAAGGTGAGAAATTATCCCAACTGAGCAAGACACTGAGTGGCGACAATGGCAAGGAAAAACTCCTTGAGAGGAACCAGACTCAGAAGGGAACCCATCCTCATCTGGGTAACAACAGATATTCTTAAAGAGATAATTATTGATCTATATGTAATCTGTTTGGCTTAGAAAAAAGCCTTTGTCCCAGCAGTCTGGATTTGGAGTAGATGAGAGCTCCATCTAGAAGTAGGACCTCCGAGACCGATCATGCAGGTCCGGAGAGCAGAAGGACCAGGATCTCCAACATCTCCATAAACTCATGTGTAGTTCGGCAGAAGGAGAGAGGGAGAGAAAAGATTGTTAATACTGGGAATTAGCATGATGGAAAGTCTAGTAGGGTAGGCTAGAGTCAATAAATACGTTTTAAGTCTAGACTTAAACAATGAGACGGTGTCTGAGTCCCGAACACTAAATGGAAGACTGTTCCATAACTGTGGAGCTCTATGAGTGAAAGCTCTTCCCCCTGCTGTAGCCTTCACTATTCACGGTACAGTCAAATAACCTGCATCTGTGGATCTAAGTGGGCGTGGAGGATCATAGAAG
>JAFFST010052768.1:25868-46672 GCA_022414735.1 Noturus placidus
CCAATGCAGTGTGGATAAGATCGGGGTGATGTGGTCATATTTCTTGGTTCTAGTTAGAACCCTAGCAGCTGCATTCTGGACTAACTGGAGTTTCTTTATGTTTCTACTGGTTTCTACGTCTTTATCTGTGGCATTAATCAAAAAATAACTACATGACTTAAAACATCTTCCATACAATCAGAATCAAGTATTAAACAGCGCTGTCGTAGAAGAGACATGAACTACTACTGTGGGGTGTGATATCACACATAAATTCAATGCTGAACACGGGCACGCCCAAAAACAGGTGGAAATTAAGGTTTTTTTTTTTTTGGGCTCAGGTAAAAAGAGCTAAATAAACAGCACCTTACAGAAAACTTCATCAGATCATTTTCTTTATTAACCAGTATTAGTTTTTAATCAGTTTATTACTATCTTAGATTATGTCCCTAACAAATCCTTATGAATGAGCTGTTACTATGGAAATGATTATGTATTAGAATGAGCGCATTAATATAAACCTGTGATTTGCCTTGCTGCTGAAACTCATGTCTGAAAACTAATCAACACATTCAGAGCAATGTGTTTTCGGAATTCAAGAGTGCTTCGATATGATTTTATATCCATCCATCCATCCATCTTCAACCGCTTACTCCTTTTCAGGGTCACGGGGAACCTGGAGCCTATCCCAGGGAGCATCGGGCACAAGGCAGGGTACACCCAAATGATGCAAACACAAATACAAGAATTAAAAAAAAAGCAGAGTGAACTTCACTATCTCTACGCCATCAGTGTACACAGAATGAGACAGCTAATGGGGGGGTGTTAAATTATGTATAGACCCGAACAGGGTCGTATAACCTGTGTATATAACTGTCAACCAGAACATCATCACGTTCTAACCTGTTTTCGTCCTCTAGAACTTCACATGCAGTGCAATAACACTAATTACTGGTACCAAAAACAACAGACTCAGTTGTGTTTATGAAGTCGCTGTTGTTTCCTCTGCCTCACACTAGGCTTCTAGGTAATGTTTAGCACCAATTTGCTGGTGTTAATTGCCGTCTACTGTGTTTTTGTTACTTGACCCACTTCCCCTGCTGATGTAATTCTAAGCAAAATCCCAAACTCATACCAAGCCATAGGGTTTTATCAAGTCCTCTATTAAAGTCGTTAAAGCAGAGTGCTGTCTGTATTTCTGTTTCAGGATTTCAGCTTTTTCAACATAATTTCAAATGAACTTTTTGTTCTTGAGGTTTAGATTTATTTATGGAACATTAAGGAGTTTAGTATTGGTGTGTATTCAGACTCTGCAGCTGAGTTGATTGTGTAAGAATAAATACACAAATGCTTATAAGTGTGGAGTCATTCATCATGTCTTTGATAACACTTTGTTGTTGTTGTTTTTTTTAATTCAGTAAAAACCTGTATAAAGTAGAGCTAAATTCTATAAACCAGTCAGCAAATGGTATTTTACATGTTAAAAGCATCTTAAGTCGTTTGTGTTAAAGATGTTACTCGATAATTATCGATGTACTGAATTAGTCAGATTTATTCATGCACTCTGTCTGATTGAAGACCTGCTTGTTTTGTGCCCTTTTTAAAGAGAAGGAGCAACTACGAGAAGTATCAGCAAGGAAGCAAGTTCAGCGCTGTAGTGTTTTAAACGACGCACATCTTGAATGATATATCTTGTTGTCTGCACATGTTAACCTGTAGCACTCTGAACGACAGAGTATTGTTATTTGAACAAGTGGGTGTTGTTTCAATATGAATGGCTGCCCCAGAATGCACTGGTGCGCATGTAAAGTCCTCATCAGGGTCACACTGTATTCAGCAGCTCCGTTTAATGATCGGCCTTGTCCAATATCAAACAAACAGGAACGACAAAAGGAAGTGACAATAAATCAGTCCTTTAGACAGAAATGGGCAGTAATGTGGTAGACATCCAAAAAGATCTACTTCTCACATATACATGTAACAAGTGTAATGAGAGCGTGTAATGGTGTGCAATTGTACATTCGGGTATCTCTCTGATATTTTTCTACAGTTTTCACTGATACCTTACAAGCTACTGTAGTTCACTTGGTCAGTAGGAAAACAAATGCATTGAGAAGTGTGATAAAAGTCACAGCACATCATTTGAATTGTTACAACGTGATGTGTTGACGACGGGAAGCGCTGTGTTACGATACATGTTATAGTATTGTATTATTATTTAGAATGATCAGTAACAGTTCTGTTATGCTTTTTCATTGTTTCCCCCAGCACTTGCGCAGTCTGGCCCAGAGAAGACGATCAGCACCAAGCATGGTGTTTGGGAAGGCTCTGGGAATATCTTGGCCCTCCATCAGGTTGGAACAATTTCCTCCAAGTCTGAATGTTGAATCTTTAGCTTTGATTCAAATTAGCTATATACTATTTTAAACAGAACTTTTAACTATTCGTTATCAGCATGTTTTCTAATAGAAGTAAAGCCACTTTTTCTTTTTTTTTAGAGAATTTATATGGAAAATTTCTCTGAAATATAATATATGGATATTTTCAAGATTTATTCAAATTCATTAAAATGTTTGTTTGTTTGTCACACCAGCAAATCACGGCGAGACTTGCAACACATCACACAATAAATAAGCTAAGCTCAGGCATATAAATGTGATAATGTACTGACAGCTTTCTCTAAGAGAGAGTGTGTTATTATAAATCACATAGGTGCACCTAAGCAGGTAACTGTACAGTTTAATATTAACATGACATTTAAAAGTGTTTATCTGCTTGTATTTCCTCGTTTGTAAATTGCTTTGGAGATGAAGAAAAGTCTGCTAAATGAATAAATATAAATGTAAATGTCTATATAGAATGAAGAGGATTTTAAGATGTATTGTGGATGGTCTGCAGTTGAATTAATATTGTTTTAATTTGCAGGTATGGCAGTGACAACATGACATAGTTAAGGCCTCCACTCATACATCATGTAGATTAGAAAATATGCTGCATCCAAGACATCCATAGTCTTTAGACAATATTAATTATCATAAGGTCCTCATACATTTTAATTAAAAAAAAAGAATTCCTAATGATCTATTTTGAGTGACCAATCACTTTAACATCCTTTTGACAATCATGATGCTCCCTGGGATAGGCTCCAGGTTCCCCGTGACCCTGAAAAGGAGTAAGCGGTTGAAGATGGATGGGTGGGTGGATGGATGTTGTTATTTGGCAGATATAAACCGATGTTCCATTTTTTCACCTCTATAGATGTTGTGTAATGATGGGGCAGCGTGCGCCATAGAGTTATTGCACCTAGTGGTCACAAATGGGAACTACAACAAGGACAAGTAGAGGCCCATTTGGGGAAAGAATCATGATACCCCATCCTTTGGGGAGGAAAAGGGAACAGGTCAGTTAATGATATGATGGCCAGGGTGGGCTACTTTAAAAATGCTCCATGGCTGCCAAGATCTTATTTTATAGCAAATAATCTGAATTCAATGTAATCATTTCCCACAAATAATAATTACAAGCCAAAGTGCAGACAGTGTATCTATGAAGTATAGAACTATTCCTATTGTACTATACAATGCAAAGATTGAGAGGGATTATGGAGTGAAAACATCAGATATGTGTGTGTGTGTGTGTGTGTGTGTGTGTGTGTGTGTGTGTGTGTGTGTGTGTGTGTGTACTTTGACACTTAAAGACTGCACAAAAGAAGAAGATAGCGGCTTCCTTTTCCGATGCATGAAATATTTTCTGGACTGTTTGAGACTTTTGTGTGGAGTTTTTTTTTTTGTTGTTTTTGAGGAATCATTTGTTGGAAATTTGATTGAAAACTCGCAACCCTGTTTAATGACTTTAGCTCTTCAGGGAAAACACCTGCTTTATTAAACACAGTTGAAGAAAGATATGTCAGAAGTGCTAAAATTAATTCAATAGTGAAATACAGCAGAAGTCAACTGTTATAGCCTCTTGACCTAATTTAGTTTGAGGCTACGTCATTATTAATATTATTCTGACCCATTAAGATCTATGGTCACAAGCTCCTCTTGGCCCATGAACAGGACACTAGTGTGATGTGTGTGCTGCTGTGTTCTGCAGGGAGGAGTGTGTGCCTGCGATCGTGATCGATCAGTGTCCTTTTGTGCTCGGTCTGAGCAGTGAGGACTCGGAGCTCATCCTGGATGACACAGTGCAGCTCACCGAGGGACAGAAGACGAGCGAGAGACATGTATTCCTCTTCAGTGATGTGTTGGTCATTGCTAAGCTCAAGTAAGACCGCAGCACAGATACACGCGTAGAGATAGACTCCATTAGAAATGACTGCAATTCACAAACTTCTTCCAGACTTGATCGATTCAAGGCCTCTTTAATTCACTCCCATGTAAATCTATACACACCTCTCTAAAAACTCCTAGTTTTTCCTAGTTGCACACCTGATTCAGATTACTACTACTAATAATGATAATTCCTTACATTTATATAGCGCTATTGTTTTTTCTAGGAACTCGAACCGCTTTACATAGTATGGGGCAGGGAATCTCATCAACCACCACTAGCGTGTAGCATCCACCTGGATGATGTGACGGCAGCCATACTGCACCAGAACGCCAACCACACTATTAGTGGAGAGGAGAGAGTGATGTAGCCAATTCAGAGATGGGAATTATTAGGGAGCCATGATAGAAAAGGCTCAATGGGGATTTTGCCAGGACCCCAGGGTTATACCCCTACTCTTTTATGATAAGTTTCCTGCCATTTTAAATGACCACAGAGAGTCAGGACCTCCGTTTAATGTCTCATCTGAAAGATGAAAGTTTTTACAGTATAGTGTCCCCATCACTATACTGGGGCATTAGGCCCCACACAGACAAGAGGGTGAGCACCCCCTTCTGGCCTCACTAATACTGCAGCAACCTTGAATTTCCCAAGAGGTCTCCCATACAGGTACTGTCCAGACTCATCCCTGCTTGGCTTCAGTTGGAAACCAGCTGATTTTACAATATGATAATTTCACCGTTTCGGTTTGGTGTTACAGATTTCTGGATATACTCACAGCTTGTTTAAATATAGCTCTAAAAAATATCTTTTTACACTAAATTGAAACTGAGAAACTATTTGCAAAAATGACATAAGTGCATGCTTTGCAATGGATAGCAATGCTTTATTATAATAGCTGGTCTTATCAGTGCACCAATCAGGTGCAGAAGATTGTATCTAAAATCTTGAGAAGTTAAATATGAAATGTGCTCATGTCCCACACTAAGACAACAGCATAAAACATAAGCAAAAGCAAAAGAAACAAAAGTAAAAGAACCAGAAAAAAAGCTATTGCTTAACATGCACTATTTGGCCATTTGAGTTGGGGTAAATAAAGGAATGTGAAACCTAATATTGTAAAATTCAGCATGACTGATGAAAAATAAGTACACCACATGGAAATTGTTGCTTTTTTGACATATTTGGACAAGCAAATATTTGATCATCTTTGAAACAGCACCTATTAATAAAGTTGAGGTACTTGAACAAAACCACGAGAAAATTCACTTTTTTAAATAATTTATTCAATAGATGTCATCAGAAGCTAGTATTGCCTGATTTAGCAGAAATAACTTCTTGTTTTGCATAATTGACAATTGACTTGCTGGAATTTTTTACCACTCTTCCATGAAATATTCTTTCAGTTGCAAGAAGTATGAGGGTTTTCTTGCATGTACTGCCCGTTTCAAATCCATACACAACATTTCAAATCCGGGTTTTGACTAGGCCATTCCATAGCCCTCCATTTCATCTTTATGAGCCATTCCTTGGTGGATTACTTAGTCTGCTTAGGATCATTATCCCGTTGAAAGGTCAACTTTTGGTTCAACTTCAACTTTTGGACAGAGAGGCCTCACATTATCTTCAAGCACTCTTGGATATGATGCAGAATTCATAGTTGAATCAATAAATGCAAGCTGTCCAGTCCCTGAGGCAGCAAAGCAACCCCAAACCATAACATTTACACCACCGTGCTTCACAGATGGTATGAGGTGCACATTATTAAAGAAAAGGCCTGGTCTTTGCCTATGTGCTCATTGGCAAACTGTAGTCTTGCAAAAAATAATAATAGTGAAGTGCTAAAAATAATAATAAATAATAAAATCAAAGTCTAGATTAAAACCACAAAAACATCTTTATACTGACCACAGTGTGGTTATAATGTATACATGTACATATATAATGGCTTGCCTACACAAGGAATTCTGATTGGTCAAATGCTGTTGATTAATTTTCGTTACCGGCAGCTCTGACAGTACAGTACTTTAGCTCCAAGGCAAGTGACAGGTGTTTACTAATGCACTTGTTTTAATACACTGTTTCTTGTATAACAACTTACAGAGGGACTTGTATGGCCAACACTCGGGATAAACAGATTCATTATTGATATGGTGAAGTTATCTGTAAAGAGACATTTAGCGTGTCAGTCCTTACAGTGTAAAAATCTGACACTAACACTTTTCTGACACTGGAAAATCTTCAGGACTGTGTGCATTCCTATTTCTCTCTTTTAATCTATTAATATCTTCAAGAGAGAGAGAAAAAAAGAAAAGTTGGTTTATAGCAACTTGTTTCGTGGACATTCCACCACATTAAATGTAATTGTAAATAGAAAAACATATGTCATCTTGTTCGCTTATAAGTGGAAAAAGTGGAATTTAAAAATAAATAAATAAATAAATAAATAAATAAAAATAAATCACCTTGTTATTGGGAAATAATTAACATCAGGGTTGTAACATTACACCACCCTGACTCAGTTATTTTCCTATAGCACGTCCCAAAGTGGTTTCTTCTTTACATATTATTAAAAAAGAAAATTGTTCACTAATGGCACTCATGATGATCTCATTATGAACATTATTGCCCCTCTTCATTGCTTCTTCTTCTTCAGATCCAGAGGCAGCTACAGACTAAAACACAGAATAAACCTGGAGCAGCTTTGGGTTTGTGACTTTAAAAGTGAGGATGATGAAGGATGTGAGGATGAAGACGGACATGTCCACATGAAGAAGACAATCGTTCTGGCCTGGTCTGTCTCTCTCTGTCTGCTGACATTCAGGTTAGTTGATGAAACGTGGATATTAAAAACATTTTGTGCTCATTTTGTGTCTTTTCATCAGAGAGAAAATAAAACGTGTCCACATTCACACAGAGACTAAATCAGCTTCATCAAGAGCATTAAGATCATTTAAATAAAGACACTTTTATCCAAAGCGACTTACTAATGATACACATTCACACACCAATGGGAGCAGAGCTGCATGCAAGGTGCTAGCTTGCCATCAGGGGCAACTTAGGGTTCAGTATCTTGCCCAAGGACACTTCGGCATGGGATCACCCGGGCCGGGATTCGAACCAACAACCTACGATTAGTGGATTAGTGGACAACCCGCTCTACCGACTGAGCCACAGCCGCCCTCGTGATTCGCAATCATGACTGTTTTCAGTAATGTTTTCGCACGTTGAAGTCTTTAAACGTTTATTGAATTTTCTAAATGGGAATATTTGTGTGCCGTTTCAATAAAAACAGTTTCCGTTTCTTTGAAGGTCGATTTGATTGTTTTGTTATGAATGACGTCATTTTGGGGGACAATTTCACAGAAACGTACCTCAACAATCCACTTCCGCCTACACACTTCACAACTGACTCAGCGTTTAATTGAAGTTTGGCAGGCTGTGTGCACTGAAACAAGCTGTTTGAGAGACAAAAATACACACACACACATACGTCATCATAAACATCATTATATTTGCCATTACATCTAGAAGACCAACAACAATCCGGTGTCAGAAATAAAATATTTCACTTTATTCAGTTCTACAAAAGGAAAAATATTTTTTTAAAAGAAGAAGAAGAAGAAGAAGAAGAAGAAGAAGAAACGAAAGCAATGTGGCTCCATAAACAGAGTTTTATTAAAGTCATCCTATACCGTGGTGTGAAAAAGTGTTTGCCCCCTTCCTCATTTCCTGTTCCTTTGCATGTTTGTCACACTTAAGTTTTTCGGAGCATCAAACCAATTTAAACAATAGTCAAGGACAACACAAGTAAACACAAAATGCAATTTGTAAATGAAGGTGTTTATTATTAAAGGTGTGGCAATAATCAGGCCTGGGGGGGGCTAGAGAAATTGAACTCAGGGGGGGACAACCACAGTTATAGTATGTTTTAACAAGGGGGGCAATCACTTTTTCACACAGGGCCATGATGGTTTGGATTTTTTTTCACCTTTAATAATAAACACCTTCATTTACAAATTGCATTTTGTGTTTACTTGTGTTGTCCTTGACTATTGTTTAAATTGGTTTGATGTTCCGAAACACTTAAGTGTGACAAACATGCAAAGGAACAGGAAATGAGGAAGGGGGCAAACACTTTTTCACACCACTGTATGTTGTACAGCATGTTTATATGATAAATCCTTTTGGAGAACTTAAAAACGTTGTCATTTTTTCTAGTTTGCCAGTAATATGCCAGGTTTCCAGGAGTTTGCTACACCATAAGTAACATCACTATTGTACTCAGAAATTCATAACCGACTTAATGTAAACCAAATCAGCGGAATTTAAAGTTGCTGTTTTTTGAAGTCTGTAAAAGGAAAATTCTGTATGGAATCATTTAATAACTTCATTTTTTTTAAAAGTGAATGCTACCATATTTAGGGAATTTTTTGCTGAAATGTGCCTCAAAATCAGTTATTTTACAAATTGTTACTTTTGTTTACTTGTTTAACCTGCATTTTAATACAAATTTACAAATCCATGAAAAGATGATACCATGGCCATAATTTATTCTTGCCAGGCACTCGGGTTTCCTGTAGAGCGATAAAGACATACAGAATGTTCAACAGAACGTATAACTGTAATGAGAACTTCAATATAAAAGTTTCATATACGTTGAATATGACATATTATATAAATTTTTGTGAACATGTCA
Source organism: Noturus placidus (assembly GCA_022414735.1). Classification (NCBI taxonomy): domain Eukaryota; kingdom Metazoa; phylum Chordata; class Actinopteri; order Siluriformes; family Ictaluridae; genus Noturus; species Noturus placidus. Next base: position 34,819 of record JAFFST010052768.1, read on the forward strand.
TTTCAGATTTAGTCCCCTCTCTGCTGTTATAATAACCTCTTACCACTAGATTGTGGACCGTGGCTGTGGGGATTTGTGCTCATTCCGTCACAAGAGCATTAGTGAGGTCAGGCACTGATGTTAGGTGAGGAGGACTGGGCTGCAGTCATTGGTCCAGTTCATCCCAAAGGTGTTCAGTAGAGTTGAGCTCAGGGCTCTGTGAAGAACACTCGAGTTCTTCCACTCCAACATTGGTAAAGCCTGTTGTCATGGAGCTCATTTTGTGCACAGGGACAGCACTATGCTGGAGCATGTTTGGGCCTCTTAGTTCCAGTAAAGGGAAAGCGTAATAATATAACAGCATTTAAATACATTCTATACAAATGTTTGCTTCTGAACTTTGGGCAACAGTTTGGGGAAGAACCACATATACATGTGATGGTCAGGTTTCCACATACTTTTGGCCATACAGCTTCTTCAATCTGTTTCTGTCTTCAACATGAACATTGGTTAAATATACTTGGTTCCTCCACCACTGTCACCATCTCCACCAACAAATCATAGTTAGCCAAATTATCACACTTATTGCAGCCGTGTTTGTGATGTCTTATTTCAGAGAATTGAATCCATATTTTGAATATGTTTCTGTCACATAAATTACTGCCAACTGTCCATGCGTGTGTTGTTGAATGGATAGTAAACACTGAATAGGAAGTAAAAAAAAAATCTGAATGGGACCCGAAGCAGGGAGAAGAAAGAGCTTGGCGGGGGAGGACTCACCTGAGGACTTAGTTATAGTCAGTCAGCAGTATTTGTTACTTAACATTAAAACCAATTTGCATCAAACTGATCTCTATTCAAATGTCTTTTTAAATTTTTACCATGTCACTTAGCACTTAGCAATGCCATGAATGTACACAGGAAGTGAATGGCCCTGTTGGTTTGTCAGCTTGCTCAGTATGAACCAGTATTCAAGGCATCATGTGTCTACAAGTGGGAATATGTGTTCTTGGTCCTTATCATTTGTATTTATGACAGTAGTGTCTATTTTTGACCAACTGCCTCTTTATAGTGTATGAGAGCTGTCACCAATAAAAAGGGAAGTAAATTCAGGGAAGTTAAATTTCCTCCAGCACCACAAAGCTGTTTTCTAACACAAAGCTACATTTTGGACTGCTCACATGCTCAATGACGGGGTATTCCACGTCACAGAGAAACTCATAGAGGGAAATCAGCCATCGATAGGAAAAATAAGAGGGACTTTTAGTAGTACCATTGCAAATGTACATAGTTTTGACATTTCAGTAATGTTCAACTTTAGTTTTTTGTGTCTATACGACACGGATAATAGCAAGCTAGCTACACCAATGAGCTTTCTTGTTATGATTATGTTTTGTATATATTGGCAATGAGAAAATTGAGAGCTCACCCAATGTCAAATAAGCACTGTTATATATTGTTGCTCTTAGAAATTTCCATATTATATCTAAATTGATGTTATTTATAGGACGACATTTGTTTTTGAATTATTGAGGTTTGGATTAAACCCCTTCAAGTCAAGCAACCAGTCAAATAAGCTAATTTCTAGAAAAACTGAAAAGTAAATGTGACTGTTTTGATAATGCGGTTGTGGTTTAAAAAATCATAGACCCCGTGGCTATGTTTCTGTCATGATTCCCCCTTGAAGCAGCGTGCTCTAAGCGGGAATGCACAAGCACCTGCTTTTCGGATGTTGACATTCTTGACATTTCAATACGTGTACTTTGTTTATGTTTCTGTCATGTCTCTTCCCCGTTTCTGTCATTGGCTATGTTGTCACGTGTGTCTGTATTGCCCTCAGCTGCTAGCGATTTAGACGCTGATTATGTTTGCTTATATACCGCGCGCCTACCAGCACACGGCGCTGAATATTAGATTGGATTGAAATCGAATAGTAGGTTAGTTTAGAGTTCCTTATGATAGATAGTCATAGTCCATGTCATGTTTCATGTTATGATTCATGTTTCGTTTCGTTTCGTCTCGTCGGTTTAGTTTACGCTGGTTTTCCGCTCCCAGTTCCCTGCCATAGTTTATGTTTCACATTTTGTTTCTCGACCCTGTTTTTGTGACCTCGACCTAGTTTCCTGCTAACCCGTTTATGCCTGTTTGCCGATCGCTTGACCTATTGCCTGTTTTGGATTACTCTCATGGATCACGTTTGTGGATTTACCTGCCGGTCTTCCTCTTAAATAAAACTGTTCAAACTGCACTTGCATCCAGCCTTATCTTCATTACGTCACAATACGTGACAGTTTCATGGACCCCCCAGAGCATAGCCTTGGGGACCGTGATAATTCACATTTTGTTACAGTGGTGGAAATCAAAACCAGTTATATTTATTATTTGAGTTATCATACTATAGTTATTAGCCTGTTTCACAGATCATTTGAATTGAACTCATTCAAACCTGTAATTTAAAAATAAAAACCTATCAAGTCAAAATCAAGTCTGCACGGTCAATGGAAAGGTCCGGAATATAAAGCTCTATTGCTATTCATAATCAATGGTCAGAATATTTTTTACTACTCATTTGTATAATGAGCCTAAGGTTTATTAGTTGGATTATATTCATTAAATAACTTTCTACTAAGCATATATATATATATATACATTTATAAAAATACTGTAATTGCACGAAGGAATTTACTTTCATTTATGACTTACAACACAGTACACATCTAGCACATGATATATACACATCCCACATGACCCACTATTGCAACTTTTAAAAAAAACCAGACACAGTTTACACACATATCACATGCTCTGTTGGTGCACACACCTCTTGAAATCCGTCACGCAACAGAGAGCATTCATTCTATTTCATACCAAGACACATACATGACAATAACATATTTATACCAATGGTTAAAACTAGACATAGATAGATAGATAGATAGATAGATAGATAGATAGATAGATAGATAGATAGATAGATAGATAGATAGATAGATACGGTGTTTTCAGTGTTTCCTGATTTCATCTGTTTTTGTGTGTATGTCATGCTAAATAGTGTTAGATCTTCAAACAAAATACAACAGAACACCAAGGCAACCTGAGTAAACACACAGTACAGTTTTTATAGTAAACTCACAATACAGTATACATTTTTTTACTGAGCAACAAAGTTACTTATCACCCATGTGAAAAGCTAATTGCCCCCTTAATCTTAAAATCTGGTTGTGCCACCTTTAGCTGTAATAACTGCAACCATATGCTTCCGATAACTGGAGATCAGTTTTTTGCAGTGCTGTGGTGAAATATTGATCCACTCTTCTTTGCAGAACTGCTTTAGTTCAGCCACACTGAAGCATTTTCAAGCATGAACTGCACGTTTAAGTTCCTTCTCCAGCATCTCAGTTGGTTCAAGTCAGGACTTTGACTAGGCCACTACAAAACTTTAATTTAGCTTTTTCTGAGCCATTCACAAGTGGACTTCCTCTTTGCTTTGAATCTTTGTCTTGCTGCATAATACAGTTATGCTTGAGTTTCAACTAACGGACTGAAGACCGGATATTCTCCTTTAGGATTTTGTTGTTCTGAACAGAATTCATGTTTCTCTCAATTATTGCAAGTTGTCTGTGCCCTAAAGCAGCAAAGCATCCCCACACCATCACACCTCCACCACCATGCTTGACTGTAGGTATGATGATCTTTTTATGGAATTGGGTGTTTGGTTTACACCAGATGTAACGTGACCCCTGTCTTCCAAACAGTTCCACTTTCAACTCATCAATCCATAAAACATTCTCCCAAAAGGTTTGAGGATCATCAAGGTGTGTTTTGGCAAAATTTAGATGAGTCTTTTGTGACTTCATGGATGAGGTGTTGCTGTGCTCTTGAAGATATTTTGGAAGGTTGGCCACTTGTGGGAAGGTTCACTACTGTGCTGAGTTTCTGCATGTGAAGATAACGGCTCTCACTGTGGTTCTTTGGAGTCCCAGAACCCTTCCCAGACTGATGTATTTCAATCACCTTCTTCCTCATCATTTCTGGAATTTCTTTCAACTTTGTCATAGTGTGTTACTGGGTAAGACCTTTTAACCAACTTCATGCTGTTGAAAAAGTTCTATTTAAGTGTTGATGTGCTTGAACAGAGTTTGCAGTAATCAGGCCTAGTTGTGTCTAGTCCAGCTAGTGTGAGCACACCCGTGTGCTCATTACCCAAAACATGAATCAGGTGAAGGTGATCATGTGACATGAGTTCCCCTCAGTGGCTGATGGGAACTGGAGTCCAGAGTCTCTTGATACATGACAGCCTTTGATTTTTGCTTTTGAACTAGTGTTAATCTCTGAAAACATTTTGTATGCAAATTGAATGTTTTTTCACAGCATTGTGTATAAACAGACAGAAAGACACACAGCACCACTAGTATGATGAGTAGGCATGTTCGTAAACTAATATGGTAAGTTGATATGTTTGTGGATCATATTTAATGTCACATAACTCTTCATTTCATGTTCTAAACCAGTATATTTGTCAATTTACACACATCTCATCCTCTCTATTTGTGTATGCACTTCATTTCGTCCCATATCATGTTCTAACACCTAGTCAGGTGCATGGCCACCACACAGGGAGAATTTCCACTTGTCGACACAGTGTCAGAGCGAAAAGAGGAAGTGGCGGTGTTACCATGATGCTGCTTCCTGTCCCCAAGATTTGGTGCAGTTTCCGCTTGTTAAAAAGAAGCCTCGTGTATGCATGCAGTCCATCAGTGCATGCAATTTGGGCTTCAGTGTAACGTGTATGAGCTCTGTGGATCAGTAACTCAAACCATGCTGTTATTTTACCTGCAGTTTGCCTGAAGTTAAAGAACGCTGGTTAGATACTGTTCACAGGTACGTGCCTCTATCTGATACTATATTATTATTCTGTTTATTAGTACTATATTTATTAGTAAATCATACATAAAGTTACTTATACAAAATCAATAAGTAATGCAGTGTGGCGCACTAATCAGTAACCATACAAATTTGTAAAAAATTAAATAAAAATAATATGAAAAATTATGGATTCATAACAATAGAATGTATTCCATTAATTGACTCTTATGAAGACTTTTAAGATGAACACTAATACATCTGATTTCTGGTCAAATTCATGTTCATCACAAGTCGTTGTTGTCTGATCAATTTTATTTTCAAATATTAGTTGAGGTTCATGTGATATTGTTATTGTGGTATTTTATGGTATGAAGTATCACTTTTGAATGTTTTCCTGAAACAAGCTAGCTAGCTATTAAATTCCTAGTAGATTCTTGTACATAGCTTAGCTTGTCTTTTCACTTTTTATTCATTATTATTTTAGATGTTTCTGTTTGTGGTCACTGGCACGCTAGTAACATAAAATCTAAACTACAATACACATAATATCCTTTAATGTCAAAGTTGTGCTTGAACGTTACTGAGGATAAAGGTCACAGCATTTACAAGATGTCATTAGGACTTTACCGTTAGCGTTTAGCCCAGTTTTACTATTATGTAAAATTGTCAAACGGAGCATGTTGGGTTATTATAGATTTTGTGTGATCGGCTATGAAGTCGAATCACTTGCTTTACAACAAAGCGCTTTTGTCTTTGATAATGGAACATCCTAAAAAGGTCCCGTGTTTTGTTTGGTAGAAAGTTGAAAGGGAATGTTGATGTAAAACCACTAATCGCACTGCATATAATAACAGGAAAATTACAGAGGCTAGGAAGAGGACCGCTACGATTTCACCACCTCCAAGTGTCCTCATGAAGGTCTTGAGCAGCACCACCACAGTAAGCACACCTATAAGTCAGTTTGTATTCTGCATCTACTGACTTGTACTTGATGGATGTTATGTTCATTTACCTATTAAAAGTCCAAATGTTTGCACTGAGATTTGACTTGTTGGATTTTAAGTTCCCTGTTAAGTGTTGGGGTTTAATTCTGTGTGCTCTGTCTTTGTGTGGTGTGTTGCAGAATAAAGTTCTGAGTGGAGGAGGAATGGAGGACAGTGTCATTGACCTGCAAGTAAATGTGAGTATTGATTTTTCAAACACATTTTTCAAATATAGCATTAATGAAGGCAGTCGGTTTGTTTGTTTATTTGAACAAAAAATACGTCTGGTGGGTGTGGCGGTCTTGTAGTACAACATCAGTGTGGTTATGAGGGTGTGTATGCAGTTACATTGTGTACTCTATATTGCCACACACTCACATCTCGCTGTTTCCCAGGCTCTCCATGGCAACGGCTCCTCCCTGCAGTGCAAGACGGAGCTGGCAATTGGTGAGTTCAAACTTGAATCAAGAAGGCGGTTTGTGACCACAAGTGCGGTTAGGGGCCCTCCAAAGTGTGCCTGTGAAACTGAGTGGGAGAGAATCAAAGAAGGAGAGAGATGAGGGATGAGAGAAGAAGAAGCGAGAAAGACAGAGAGATAGCCAGCTAGAGAGAAAAAGTGAGAGAAGTAAAGATAATAGTACATGAGTTTGTGACTTTATACCTGAAGCTTTTAACTCATGTGTGCCAACTGTTGTGTGTGCCAACTGAAGTGCACACTTTAAGTCTCATCTCTATGTCAGTCTGATATATTCTTAGCAACTCCTCCTTTTCACTCTGACTCACAATCATATGCTGATTTTTTTTTTTTTTTTACTTTAGCAGGACATGATGGTGGTAAGAGGAGCCTGTTCTCCAAGCTTAAGAGAAGAGACACTCACACAGGCATGCCCACACGGCCAGGACACAAGATGAGCCTGCTGTTTGGTCAGCCTCTCCCCGGAGACTCTAAAATCCCCAAACCCATTGCTGTACGTCTCTCTTCTTCTTCTTTGTGATAAATATACCGTATATGCAAGTTATTCTTACTTTTTCATCTTCTTCATCTTTCTATTAGTTATTTATTTATTTATTTCCGTAACTAACCCATGTATATATAGATTGAATAAAGGGTAAAACAGGGTATGCTGATATAAAAAAAAAAATCGTGATTAAAAATCGTGCCATCATGCCTCACACAGGCAATGAAGAACTTGTTTCTTCTCTCTTTTACTTCCTCTCTTTTCATTCATGCATACATACAAGTTTTTCCTCATTTTGCCCGAGCATTAATATATAAACCTTTCTCATGTACTCATGTAGAGCTACATGTAGCTTTATAACATTTACACCTGTATAACACTGTAAATACGAGATGATTCATATCTTCAAAGGCAGAGGCAAGGAGACCGGCAATGCAATCTATTCTCAGGACTATTAAAGATATTTCTCCTAAACTGAAAGTAATTCAGTACTCAGAAATGACTTTATAAAAGTAGGCAGAAAACTAGACTGTCATACCTAAGCTTCTCTTCCCACATGCTTCAGCTAAGATCTAATCAATAGGAAATATTCAATCAGATAGTGTGACAGAGGTGGTTTCAGCTATAACATATCTCGTGTTAACATCTAGACCATCTCAAAAACATCAGAGTTGAAAATCAGCCAAGTCCATTTGACAATATAATAGAGGGGTTTTTAAGTATAACATTTTGTAGAAATAAGAACAACAAATGTAAGGAATAACAACGCACAATACACAGTTTTATGTTCTTTTTATGTTAAATAATCGTCATCTGTGTCCATTCAGGATCTTCTTGTGCTGTTGTGGAGGAAAGGTCCTGATACAGAGGGAGTTTTCCGAACAGCGTGTAACAGCAAGAACCTGAGTGCTGTCCGTGATCAACTCAACTCTGGGGTAGTGGTGGACTTGGAAGCACTGCCTGTGACTCTGCTGGTCGGATTGTTGAAGGTAAACATGCTATCCCTATTTCAGCATACAATACGACCATTTACTCAACCATATGCATTGTTATGATCATCCAATCCATATCCCAGTATATACTTGGGAAAAGAATCAAGTCTCCAGGATCTTTCAGTACTGTAATTGTGTGGCGATCCTGGAAGCGTCATATTTGATGACTCATTTCCAACACAGTGACAAAAGTAGCAAAAAGTCCATATATAAGAAGATATAATTCAGTAAATAAATAATAATTATGTCACTCTATTGACAGACTTTCCTTAGGGAACTTCCAGGAAGTCTGCTGGTGGCTGAGCACTATGCTGAGTGGATAGAAGCACTGGAGAAAGAGGAGAGACATGCTGAATTCAGAAGGTAAGCATAGAGTAAAAAGAAAGAGAAAGCAAGACGTGGGCATGGTTAGGGGCTCTTTTTTTATTTTAAGAAAGCACCTAACTTCACCGGCTCAAAACAAAATTAGGAAGAGGGGCTTTCAGTGGACTTTTCCCTTTCAAATAGGGAACAATTGAATGTCAAAATGTCAACTTGTTAAAATGGAAGGACACCACTTCTGCTTTTGGAGTCGAATGAAAAAAAAAAGCATCAAAATGATTAATGGTTCTTCCTCTTTTTTTGTCTCGTCCCTTCACTCTATGGTTAGGATTGTTTCCAAACTCCCCGAAGCCAACAGGATCCTGCTGCAGTACCTGCTCTGTTTGCTGCGCCACATTATCCAGCGATCAGAGAAGAACAAAATGGATCCCAAAAACCTGGCTATCTGCATTGCACCAACTCTGCTACAGCTCAGCAGCCAGCCGCTGGACGTCAGCACGGTTGAAAAGGTTAGACACCTGTCTTCTCAATCTTATTCATAAAGCACATAAAGCTCAAAGTGTGGTTTGTTGAAGTGTGACAAACCGCAGCATTCTAGTTTTTACTAGACAAATATTTTTGTTTGCTCAAGTATGAGTGTGACTTGAATGCGCAAAAACAGCTTCAAAAAACAAACAGGAAAACAGATGCACAACATTTCATATTGACAGAACTACCTTTGAGCTACTAGCTAAGGACTATTTTTGCTGGAATGCAATGCAGCAATACATTTCCAGACAAATGTTTTTGAAACACCTCTCGGACCCTTATAGGACTCTAAAACAGGTGGAAATACCAGCTCAAAGTATCCACTATAGTTACTCTATTTGATTAGGGTGGTCGAACAAATTTTTCAAAATGAGATCCACATTATTTTAAATAAAATATCAAACTTTTTTAATGTATGATTGCCGATATTATATCCCACTGCTAAAAGTTGGACACAACTGTTAATGCAGGGTGGTGAAACATTTTACTGGACACTTGAGAGACACAGCTACCTTATACTGTAGGTAAACAGTATTTCACTTGGTGGACAACATCAGGGCTGACACATTGTCAGTAATTTCAACGATATATTATGTACTGTAAATATCTAAAAACTGTTTTACTTTAAAAAGAAAAGAAAAGAAAACAAAACAAAAAAAACTCTTCATGCTTGCATGATGTTTACCTCAGATCCACAGGGAAACTCACCAAAACACTGCTTCACCACCACTAACCATGTGCTAACTAGGCTACACTAATAGGTAATGCTATATTTTTATCCTTAACATCATAATTATCATTTTGCATTTTAGGTGACAAGCTTAACCCAGTTCCTGATTGAAAATTGTTGTGAAATCTTTGGAGAAAGGATCCTGAGTCTGCTTGGAGACCCAGAAGAAGAGCTAGGACATAACTCAGGTACAGAAAACCAAGCTAATAAAACTTGTGCTTTTACCTCATGAATCAATTTGCTTAAAAAAATCATATATCATATTGCGCCAAATTCTGAGAGGTCCCAGCTTTGTGAGAAAATCATATAATCCTCTAACTGTTCTTAATTTAAGTTTTAATCTTTTATTTATTTATTTATTTTTCGCATTTCGCACTTTATGAATTCACTACAGGAGTAAGAGATACCAAAATCCTTGAAGGACTTACTCACAAGATTAAAATCCCTGTCAATCAGTTCCAATCATTAAATGACTTGCTGTGATTCGACTTGAGAACTATTCAAGAATACGTAATTTATCCTCTAAGTCATAACGCAACTTTGATTTTACACAGATATGATGTCTTCACACCAGCACGACTCTGCATATGACAGCACCGATGGAGAGAGCGGAGAGGCGACAGGACAAACAAAGCAAGCATGTCCTCACATCCAAATCCAATGTTCAGTCAATCATTCCCACTCCTCAGAAGAAATTTTCGAGACTTTCACCAAGCCCTTCAACCGGCGCAGCTCCGAGCCTGCCATCTTTTCTTCGGTCGGGGTGAAGGACCTTCGATTTCTGGCACGGAGTCACGATGACTGTTCTTCTCCTAAAGAGTATGAAGAACAGCCTCTGAAGAAGCAAAATTCTGACGACTCGTTCCTACAAGCACAGAGGAGACCGTTGCAACCTTTACTGAGAAAAATGACTGGCAGTCTAAACCTTGAAGTACCGGTCATTTCCAAAAACTTCTCCTGCTCCTCATCTTGTTCTCTGGAAAGCACTAACTCGAACATCTCTGAGAATTCAGTGTTTGCCAGCTCTCCTTTGCCCTCTCCATCCAGCCCTCGGAAAATACAACCTGAGAGACACATGTCTCTTAATGTAAAAAGCAAAATGGACACGAATTCAAGGCGTCCGTTTCCATTTAAGCGAGCCAAAAGCCTTGGAAGTTTCTCCAGTAACAAGGCAAGTGGCAAGAAAACAGAGGCACAAAAAGAGGACACTTTTCCATGTGGAACGTTACAGGAGGACTCTCAGAATGAGGCAGAAGTTCTGGAAGAGCCGGTGAGGCACCAAAGGCCACTCTCTGCCATAGAGGTCTTTGAGCATGTGGACAGACGTGACCCTGGCTGTCCACCGTCGTACCATCAGGCTGTGAATTCTGGAGTCCTTCAGCCACCTCCTGAATACCGTACCATGACTGTTCATGATGCAAGAGGGCTGGGCCAAAGATCTCGTCCCATCTCTATGAATGATTACATCCTGGACTCTTCTCCTGTTTGCCAAATTTTGGACGAGTTGAACTTTTCGAACGATGGTTTAGTTGCACCTCAGCAGAGCACATTTAGGCAAAGAGCCATGTCTGAGTCAATAGGCTACACCAGGATCGAAAAACTCCATCGTCGGTGTAGTCAGCCTGTGTTCGAGGAGCTCTCATGTGGAAAGGAGTCATATGTGTAAATTAGACCTTAGCTTTTTGGTGTTTTCACAATGCACTTGTTAGGCCAAGACTGTAAGGCACTGTATTTTTTTCTGTTTCTAAAAGCTACTTAATATGCTAATATAAAATATAATATCACCAGTCTGAAGCTATGGTTATGTAAATAGAACAATCTGTAAATAGAGCAGCCTATTAAAGGAATCGTTAGGCAAAATCAATTATTTTCTTTTGCACTGGACTGCCATGGCTAATAATGCTAACAAGTAAGAGAAGTCTATCTCACGAGAAATAAATAGCTGCATCAAATCACATCAGTGACTTCAGTACTGTCATGCGGACTTACCAATGTAGTTTAGGACAATCTATAATGTATAAACATGAACAGAATCTCACTGTGTAGCTGAACGGTATGGGGCAGCCATTTTGAAAGGCTTGAAAGACTTATTTTCTTAACTTCATTTTCTGTTCTCTAGACCCCACCTCCCAAAGTCTGAAAGTGGAATTATACCAGAAACTGGAATTTTTGCAGATGGGCACAGACTATTCCTGCTGTTTTACAAAACCATTAATTTCCAAAAAAATTATATTGTCATTTTTGGGAAAAATATATATATAATTATATTTGTGGCTCAGGTTCAAAACTAAAGCAGCAAACATTGATACCATTCATGTCCTTGCTGATTGACTACATTTGCACAAAGTTGTGTATATTTTAACCATTCTATAGAGTTTATTCTTAGTTTTCTCCATCAGCCTCTGGCACTTTCGTGATGACACTTGTACATACATATGTATATATATATATATATATATATATATATATATATATATATATATATATATATATATA
>JAFFST010052768.1:57828-68348 GCA_022414735.1 Noturus placidus
GTCATGTTTTGCAGAGGGGTCAAATACATATTTCCCCTCATTAAAATGCAAATCAATTTATAACATTTTTGACATGCATTTTTCTGGATGTTTTTGTTGTTATTCTGTCTCTCACTGCTCTAATAAACCTACCATAAAAAATTATAGATTGATCATTTCTTTGTTAGTGGGCAAACGTACAAAATCAGCAGGGGATCAAATACTTTTTTTTTCGGCACTGTAAATGTGTGCGCACAATACCTTGTGATGGACAGGCATCTTATTCAGGATGTATTCCTTTTGCCCAGTGTTCCTGGGAAAAGCTCATTATCAACTGCGACCCTGAGCACCCCTGCGACCCCTTTACTGAAGATGACCGGATGATATTTTCTCTTTAAAAACATTTAGGACTTATTGCTGACATTGTGTTCATCTAAACAAAACTAGATTAACATAAAATAGTAGACAACCACATTTTTGGCACAAAATAACAGAACAAAATAACAGAAACCCTCAAAGAACTTGTAATGGGTTTTAATGCTTATAATAGGAATTGTATTGGTTTTAATGGAAACTGTAATGGTCCATGCGGGTCTGTACTGGTAAATCGTTGCATTCTATTCGTGGCATGTTATGTCTAATGGATACCAAGGACAAATAATGGTAATGGTTTGTAATGGTATTTGTGGTGGAAACCATTAGAATTTCTGTGATCGTTTCTATTTGTTTGGTTTTGTTTCAGCAGGGATGGTTTTGTCGCGGTGTTAACGTTAACTCACGACAGATGATCTCTGCCGGACTCTTTCTAAACCTGTCAGTACATGAGTGAAATGATGGTGTCCCAGCTCGCTGTCTCCGTGCTCCGTCGTGGCTGTCTTCACTCTGCTTGTGTTGTTTTCCCCCTTTCCTCCGCTAGGGCGGCGCTCGAGTTTAATCTGTAACAGGGAATGGAAAACAACTTCTCAACTACTCGTTGAGAAAATATCGGGCAAATGGGCATTTAATTAGACTTTTATGGCGTGGTAATTATGGAGGAGCTGGCAAAGGAAGTATCTGGTCAAATATGGTGTTTGAAGCGAATTGGTGAAGACAGCGGCTGGCTACAACTCTTCGAAAATACTGAGGTAAAGGACTGAGCTAGCTAGCATGCTAACTGGAGTCGAGGTCAGCTGTGTAGCTACCAATTTAAAAGGACTTCACTTGACTATTTAAGAGCTACAATGAGCTATTTTCGATCTGTAGACAAGTTACCTAGTTGTAGGTAAGTAACGAAAACGGAGCTAAGCTAACAGCTAGCTGAACTTGAGACCTAGCATGTTGGCTCTGTATTAGCTGGTTGCTTGGCACCATGAAGTGAGCAAGTTGTTATCTGGGCACATTTATGACTGTTTCTTTTGCGTGGTTTGATTATTCTTCTTTAAAATAGTCTCTGCTGTGTGTAAGGTTACCATCGGACGTGGACTGAATGTCACCCATCAGATCCTGTCAGTGAGTTGTCCACTGATGATCTCCAGAAACCACTGCATGTTTAAGCAGAGAGAAGAACATGGCCAGTGGACGGTGACTGACAATGAGGTACAGTACCACACTCTGGTCCATACAGGACTGACATGTCCATGTCCAAAAATCTTATAGAAATATTATATATTCATTTTTTCCCCACTTTCACTGATGTTGATGATTTATTTTTCCATCCATCCATCCATCCATCCATCCATCCTCAACCGCCAGAAGGCAAAACTCTCGATCTACCGGGCAATTTTTGTTCCTACCCTCACCTATGGTCATGAAGGTTGGGTAATGACCGAAAGAATTAGATCGCGAGTACAAGCGGCCGAAATGGGTTTTCTCAGGAGGGTGGCCGGCCTCTCCCTTAGGGATAGGGTGAGAAGCTCGGCTATCCGAGAGGAACTCGGAGTAGAGCCGCTGCTCCTTTGCGTTGAAAGGAGGAGTCAGCTGAGACGGTTCGGGCACCTGGTAAGGATGCCCCCCCGGGCGCCTCCCTAGGGAGGTATTCCAGGCACATCCAACTGGGCGGAGACCTCGGGGAAGACCCAGGACTAGGTGGAAAGACTATATTTCCACACTGACCTGGGAACGCCTCGGGATCCCCCAGTCAGAGCTGGTTAATGTTGCTCAGGAAAAGGAAGTTTGGGGTTCCTTGCTGGAGCTGCTACCCCCGCGACCCGATTACGGATAAGCGGTTGAGGATGATTTATTTTTATTTTATTTTATTTTTTACCAGCATCAGTTCTGATCATAATCACCAAACATTCATTCGTTTTAACCCTTTAAACACTGGGTTCTTTACATAAAGCAAAAAATCTTCAAATCTCAGGAACCTTCTTTTATTCGTAAACATTCGTGTACAATTTTCAGTACACATATACAAACCATGATATCTGATCCACACACACACACTATCGTAGCTTCATCATTTATTCAGTTGGTCTGCGGCGCTCTATAATCAGAATTATATATATATATATATATATACAGCAGAATAAGAAAAAGGGAAAAGCATGTGTTTTCCCCAGACGCTAAACCTGAGAAAATATTACACACATCAGAAAATAAATGACTGTTTTGAAACTTTGTCAATAAAAAAAAAAAAAAAAAGCCATGAAATAATTTTATGCTTAAACGTTATGGGGATTAAGTATTGCAGTTTGAATTGGGACATTTTTGTCCTTAAGGTCCTGAGTGTATCTATTTTGTGTATCTAGTTGAAAATAGATTTATGAAAGCAAATAAGGGTGAAATATTATAATTCCAATAAAAATACACACCTTTTGCAAAAATTTATGCTGTTTGCACTAACACAGAAAAAAATGATGATAAAAAGACAAAAATGACCATAAGGATGCACAAGGTTTAATAAGTGCATGGCAGGAGTCAATAGCTGTGTGACTGTCAGTGGAATCTGTTGCACTATTATAAATCTGACTGTAATGTCCCACGAGGGTTTCCGTGTTCCTCTGGGTTTCCACATTCCCCCGGGTTTCTATGGCACATAATGAACACATGGTGATTTAAAGTTAGGCTTCAACATAAGTGAGCGCTGGGACATGTTCACGTTTGTGTTTTATAGGATACAGTGTGGCATATCTTCAGTTTTATTGTGTACATTTCACTATTGTTCATGCATGGAGTTGAACTGTATAAATGTAGACTAACAGCTACTTTTAGAGCAGCACAAATGAAGGTTCAGCATGTGCAACCAAGTTCATTTTCCATATCTTTCATAAATTTCGAGTGTGGATGAAGATGGATTTTTAAAAAATAATGTGTGTGTGTTATTTATTTAAACGTGTAAGAGTTAATAAAGTTAATAGGGCCCTGGCAAAAGGAGTCCTGACTACATTAAACCTTTGGAAAAGTTGACTATTGGTATGTATCATCCAGCTCCCTCGCTCCCGAGGTGGTCAATCAGTATATGGTGTACACGAGTTCAGGCACTGGTAAGGACCCTGGCTCACTACACATTGGGGCACGGATATCTGAATTTCCGGTGACATGACTACGTACTCGTGTTGTAAAATGTAACCAAAATATAAACATTTCAGTTTTATTTGTCATAAATGTGTGTTCGCTTAATCGCATGTATTTCTGTCATGTCAAGCAGGATCATAGGTAAGCTAGTGGATTAAAAAAAAAAAAATGAATCATTAAACAGTGAAGTTTTTAGACTCAAACAAACTGTATATAGAATGTCAAATAAAGTTAAAAATCGTTAGCATCAGTAATGATTTCAGTGCTACAATAACAAGCTATTTGCATTTATAGCTAGAAGTTGGCTGAGAGATTGTCCCCAGTTTGTTTATTTATTTATTTTTTTCGATTTGAGAGGTTTCAGAAAATATGACATCATTTCGAGTAAGGGAACATAGTGAGCATCTGTGCTCCGTGGGTTTTTGGTGCCTTGTGGGATTTTTTTAAGGTTACAGTGCACTGGAAGGATTTTGCGATCGAGACAGTCCTTAAAATGGCCAACTTCCTGATCAGTGTCCTGACTACTGAACTAGCGAGCTGGGGAACTTAGGACCCTGGGAACATAGCCTTTCTAAATTAGGAAAAAAAACATTTTCAGGACATGCTGTTATAGGAAGATAATGCCAGGCTGCAGTAACGTGATCCCAAAGCTGATAATTTTCATATACTCTTATTCTTTTATTCCTCTTATACAAGAGCAATTTGCCAGTTATTGCAAAATTGTATTTATTAAAAAACAATACATCAAACGTTTGATAAATTTACTGTTACTTTTTAATTTTGTTGAAGTCTGCAAAGCAAATTCTTGTTCCTGTTCTCACATGCGTCATAGCAGCTATAAATAATCGTTCCTTATCATGTATATTGTGAAAGCACAAAACACAAACTCCTCGGTCCTTGAACCTTTCCTGTAAATAAAATATAAAATTATAGTTATTCCTCTGATGGTTACAGTGCACTCACACTGGAGACTCCTTCCATAAAATAAAATGTTAAATACAAATATCTTTGTTAAAAATGTAGCACCACACCTTGCAAACTGAAACTCTCACACTGTTCTGAGTGTAGAGATGCTGAGAGGATATAAAAACAGTTTACTTAAATAGCAGCAAAATGCTAAAAGAAATTAATTGTGGGGCGGCTGTGGCTCAGTCGGTAGAGCGGGTTGTCCACTAATCCACTAATCGTAGGGTTGGTGGTTCGAATCCCGGCCCGGGTGATCCCATGCCGAAGTGTCCTTGGGCAAGACACTGAACCCTAAGTTGCCCCTAATGGCAAGCTAGCACCTTGCATGCAGCTCTGCTCCCATTGGTGTGTGAGTGTGTCTCATTAGTAAGTCGCTTGTAAATCTAAAATGATATTTCTGTAAAGCTGCTTTGAGACAATGTACCATTGTAAAAAGCGCTATACAAATTGATAAATTATGATAAAATTAAAATTATTAATCTTCTACCAAAATGTATAAAATCAGGTCTGGTGTGCTCCTTTTTTTTTTTTTTTTTTTTATTTTATTTTATTATTATTTTTTTTAAATATCAAACTATGTTTACTGTTTTTTTTATTTATTTATTTATTATTATTATTATTATTATTATTATTATTATTACAACTCTACTTGCTTGCTATAATTATCAAATTATCAGTAATGTCAATTATTTAACTGCAAATCAAGCATTTCTAGGTTGTTAAATATTAACGCATAAATTTACACAAGTTTGATCATGCATATAAACAAGGGTTAAAAGAACAAATAAGGAAACTAAGCTCAAACAGATTATACTACAATACAACCTTAATGAATATCTCTCTGCCTCAGAGTCTAAATGGAGTGTGGGTGAATGGTACCCGGATATCCCCCAGGAAACCTCACGTTCTGCGGCAGGGTGACCTTGTGCGATTCGGTGTACCGTTGGATGGCAACCCAGTTGAGTTTGAGTATGTTCTTCTCCACTCCAGCCTTGACAAAATCAAAGGTTTTTTGTCAAAAACAGCTGGAGCAGAAGTCAAAGCTTTGAGCTCCAGACCGAAAAAGTCCAAGCGAAAATTTGGCACAGATGAGACTGAGTCGAACAACTCGTTGGGCTCCAAAGCGAAGCTCTATCGCATGTCCAACACGGACAAATCTCACGGCCTGCTGTGTCCCCCAGCGACACTAACCGATCAGGCTGGACCTAGTGAACCGCCTGGATGCTTCACGCAGTGTAGTGACAGCAGCCAGCATCTGACTAGCTTAAAACGATATAACGAGAACCTGAAAGCGTTGAAGGAGCGCATGGGGGCCACACAGAAGCGAGCGGCTGAGTTAGAGGGGCAGGAGGCCTCGAGTCTCGAGCAACGGCAGGAAATAGAGGCTCTGCGGGAGCAAATGAAGTTGCTACGAGGGGAGTTAAACTCTCAGCAGGAACTGGCACGGCAGCGCATGGAGATCCTGGAGAGGACCACGTGTGAGGAGGAGAGACGACTGGCGGTGGGTTTTTACAGACTTTTAATCCATATGCTGTGTGTACATGTCAGGACTCTGCTATATAACTCTGATATATAACTGATTGGCATACAAAATATATTTTATCTTTATATATTTGTTGTTTGTGCTAATAATAATAATATAATAAATGTTCCATTTATAGAGAGGAAAAAAACATTTTAAGCGAAAAATAAAGAAAGATTTGAAGAAAAGATGCTGTGATTGGTCGTGCAGCTTAGACATTAATAGGGAGTCAATAAATACTGATCTTAATTTAGTTGCTGAACTGTTGCTGCACTCACTGGATTGTGCACTCTATTCGTCTAATTACTTGAAGTTTGATTAAAGTGATGTATCATGCCATGTAAACCCACAAAAATTAGACCGTGGTGGCAATATGAATATCAGCAAATGTATCCAGGATCACCAGGATCCATGTAACACTCATGTAACGTACACTACCATTCAAAAGTTTACACACACTCATTCTTTATTTCTATTTTAACACATTTTATAATAATAATAAAGTCATCAGAATTCTGGAGTAACACAAATGGAACTATGGGAAATTAAAATAAATCAAAATAATTTAGTATTTTTAGCATCTTCAAAGTAGACACACTTTTTTTGTCTAGAATTTGCAGAAATATATTCTTGGCATTTTCTCACACGATTTCTTGAGGAATTTCCCTGAGATTAATTTCTAAACAGCATTAAAGGAGTTCCCACCTACGCTGGACTCTTATCAGCTGCTTTAATAAAATTGTTTGTAAATAAAATGTTAGTTTGCTAATTAAAGAAAGGAATATGTCGGCATGATTCTACTTTTGTCTACGACACTGATTTCAAACATTTAATCACACACCTTCAGATCAAAAGCTTTCTCCTGAGAAACGTTTCAGTCGAATGTCCACAAACTTTTGACCGGTTGTGTGTGTGTGTGTGTCTTTGAGGATGCTTTTACACCCACTGGTCAGTTCATAAGCTTGAGTTAGAACAAAGTTAATTCATTTGGTTTAGTTTAGTCTCAGTTGCACATATTTCAACAAAGAAAAAAAAAAAAAAACAATTTCGGGCTGAAAACATACGCATAACGTTCCTCTATTAATTGGCCACAATTATGGTGATGGAAAAAGGTGAACAAACACTTGGAGCCAGTGCTCAATAAATTACAAGCACATTATATTATTATTATTATTATTATTATTATTATTATTATTATTAACTAGTTCGAAAACATTTTGCCTATCAAGTCCACTGTTTATTTTGGTTTGTCGGTCGAGATATCCAGAACATGTCTGCATGTCTCCCCTCAAGGCCAAATAGCTCCCTTCATTTACAGTATCCATAGATGCAAAGGCTACATGTAGAAGAGCAGATTTTATTCAGTATTCTAAAACTGCATGATGTCTATGTTAAAAGATGGAGAGAAGCCAGCAGAAAGAAGATGGCCTGAAAAAACAACTAGAGGAGGCTTTAAAAGAGGTAAGAGGTTTGTATTTAGATAGGGGGTGGGTTTGAAAGCGTCTTCATGAAAAAAAGCAATAGTTTAATAGACCTGTGTGTTTGTTGTGATTCATTGTTTAATTTAATGGTGGAATTTTGACTCCGACATGAGTGATTGCTCACTTTAAGGCTCTCGTTTCTCTCTTAATGTTTTGTCTGTCTGTCTGTCTTCTGCTGCTTCAGCACAGCAAAGTAATAGAAGAGCTCAAACATGAACGGGAGGGATTTCAAGAGGTTCTTCAGGCCAAAGACAAGGAGCTGGAAGTAACCAAGGTACTCATCCCTGTAGAAAAGAATCACGTTTAATTTGCTCACACATTTAGTCCAGGCATCACCTGACACCTACACAGCCCTTTAGTTTCAACTCATCATCTGTACATTCTAGCTCAAACAGATAGGGTTTCAAACATAGCACCCACCATGATTTTTCCCTTATCATTACCATCGGCTGTACATTAAACATCACTATGAAAGTGGAAGCGAAAAAAATGCGAAGCCCCGGTAGTGGGAAATTCGTTAATTGTCTGTTGCATTCATAAACATTTACAACATTTTTATTTACAACTTTAGAACCAGAGCAGAATTGGTTTAATGTTCTCAAATTAAAGCACAGTATGTTGGTGGTGGTGTTTGAATTGTGCTGTGTTAAAGAGACCAAAAAAAAAACTGGTCATCATTTACTGACCCTCATCACCCTCACAAAAGGAGGCAGTTGGCAGCATGTTAGCCTCAGTTACCGTTCACTTTCAGTACATTTTTTTTTATTTTTTTTACATTTATTTATACAGTGAAAGTAAATGGTGACTGAGGCTGATATTCTGCCTAACGTCTCGTTTTGTGTTCCACCAAAGAAAGACAGTCATACTGCTGGAGGGCGAGTAAATAATGACTATCCATTTAATAAATGCATACATGCAAGGTATTGCAAATAATAAGGGAAATGAGTGACGTGTTCTTATGTATGAATGAATAGATGAGTGTTTTAAACGTATTTGAATTGAATGAATGCGTGTGCAGATGACTTTTTATGATTAAAATAACTTTTTGTTTATCTCAACTCTGTCATTTAAAACAGCATTGTTGTTTTCTATTTTTGTGAGGTGGTGAGTGAAAATTCTGAGTGGCTGGGGAAAAATATAAAAAAAATCTGTAGTAAGTGGAGGAAAAAGCTCATTTCAGAACCTGTGTTTGATAAAAGCCATCTCCTAGATCTCTAACTAGACCAGTTGGTTTACCGGCCCCGCCCCACAACTACATCTTTTAGCTGTAACTTGGAGTTCGACTTTCGTCATCTTCAATACATCTATTTTATTTTTTTTCTATAATTAATTAACATCCCTAAAAAATGGTGAGTGCTGTTTTGTTTTTAGGATCAGGTATCACTTCTCTCTCACGTGTCTGTTTTTTTTTTTCTTCTTCTTCTTCTTCTGATTAAATGCCTTTGTAACTGGAGCTAGCAATGTTTTCCCAAACAGCAAAAATGTTTATTGGCTGTCATTTGTCTGTCTTTCTCTTGTCATCTCTGTTTTTCCACCTGTCATTACGCTGCAGATGTAAATAAATATTTCTGAACCGTTTGCATTAAAGATCTCATCATGCTGTTGTACGCAGTTTATCGAGTTTGCTTAGCGACTATTGTGTTTGCTGCAGGAGGAGAAAGAGCGGGCGAGAGCTCAGAAGGAAGAGGTGGTCACACAGATGACGGAAGTGCTGGAGAATGAACTGCAGTGCATCATTTGCTCTGAGCTCTTCATCGAGGTATGGCCATCATGGGGTACTGAACTTTTAAAAATGTGAGCGTTTTGGCCATGCGTGAATAGAATGTCTGTGAATGCGTTTGGTCATCCAAATCGCTTTAAGATATCTAGTAGTAGCAAGTCAGTCACTTCACTTTTGCCATCTTGAAAAATGTTTCCGATGGTGTGGGGCGTTTGGGTTGACGTTAAGCAGTGTACGTTTTTCCTCCTGTCTCAGGCAGTGACGCTGAGCTGCGCTCACAGTTTCTGTCAGCACTGTATCGCAGACTGGCGGAGACGTAGAGACGAGTGTCCCATCTGCAGGCAGTCCATTGTGTCTCAGGCTCGCTCTCTGGTGCTGGACAACTGCATTGACCGCATGGTGGAAAACCTGAGCACTGTGATGAGGGAGAGGAGAACAGCGCTTATCAGCCAGAGGAAAGGTGAGAGGTGTGTCCTATCTGCTCACTATGCTTTTCCTGAGGAGTCCATTGAGCCTTAACAGTATATTAGTCATTACCAGATAGTTAAGAATGAAAAGCAATTATTTTAGGCGCTTATACCTCATACAGTCCCATCCGAAACTATTGGAACAGCAAGGTCACGTTGTTTGTTTGTGCTGTACACCAAAGAAATTTGGGTTTGAGATCAAAAGATGGATACCAGACTAGAGTTTAGGCTTTCAACTTTTATTTCTTGGTATGTACATCTAGATGTGTTAAACAACACAAAGCATAGAACATTTTGTATCAGAGAAGTCAATTTTTAGGTAAGCAAAAGTATAGGAACAGATAAAGTAAATATTATTTAATATTTGGTCGCATCTCCCAAGCTATTTTGTTTTTTTTCTTTTGTGTTGCTTTACCACAGCCTCTTTCAGATGTTGTTTGTTTCGGGGGGTTTCTTCCTTCAGTCTCAAGAGGTGAAATGCTGCTCAGTTAGTTTAAGGTCTTGGCTTGATTGACTTGGCCAGTCTAAACCTTTCCAATTTTTTCTGCCTGATAAAGTCCTTTGTTGATTTGACAGTGTGTTCTGGATCGTTGTCTTGCAGCATAATAAAGTTCTTAATTTAATTCGGCTGCTACCATCATGAGTCAGATCATCAATAAAGATTAGTGGTGCAAGCCCAAGCCATGACACTACAGTGGTGTGAAAAAGTGTTTGCCCCCTTCCTCATTCCCTGTTCCTTTGCATGTTTGTCACACTTAAGTGTTTCGGAACATCAAACCAATTTAAACAATAGTCAAGGACAACACAAGTAAACACAAAATGCAATTTGTAAATGAAGGTGTTTATTATTAAAGGTGAAAAAAAATCCAAACCATCATGGCCCTGTGTGAAAA